>PQWD01013833.1:0-32179 GCA_019425675.1 Leucinodes orbonalis | reverse complement strand
ACTAAATAACATCACTAAATAAGTAATGTAAGTTATGTGCTCTTATAAAACAATGGAATATTAACCAATTCGTTCCATTCAAAAGTGATTTGTTACAGATGAATATAGTTAATGATATATAGTCCATACATAACTAGAAAAAGGACTTCAATATTATATAATTTAGGTTTCAAGTCCTTTACTTACTAGTAAACAACTAACTTTTACACTAATTACTTACCAATTAGGGTTATCGGATAATTTGTTATATAAGTGACACTCCTCTAGAATGTAAGAAGAAAGAAAGAGATACATTTATTAAGCAAAAACAGACAAAATACACGAAAAAATAAATGAGTACAAATAAATGCCAAATAGGACCTCACTCAGCATTTGTCCCAGCACTTTAGGAGCATGCCAGGACATGAATAGCTTTTTCAGTTTTATTATTGTTATTTGAGATTTAATCATGTGCCAAATAATATTTGCGGTAAATGACCTCAAGTCTTGTGCCATCTATTTCCCCGACAAATCAGGAAAGATTGAATATAAGCTTAATCTTTGACCGTAGTTCTATATATCAACAGAAATCTTGTCGTAAAAGTTAATATGTTCAAAACGTGAAACTGTGTTCAGATTCGTGCAAGGAGGGCGCTAACTGCAAAGATGACTGCAGTTGCGAGGCCGACTGCAGCGATTGTTCTACTAAATCAGGTATGGAAATCATTGTAACTAAGTAGGTAGAAAGAGCGTCGGTGGCTCATTGTATGTAACAACGTATTTTTGAATTTTCGAAATTTATATGTACTGGCCGACGCACTTGCGGTGAAGGAAAACATCGTGAGGAAACCTGCGCACGCACGAAGAAATTCAGTGGTTGTGCGTGAAGTCGGACAATCCGTCCTGGGCCAGTGTGGACCTCATTTTTTAGTAAATTTGCAATTTATTTCTTGTAATAAATTTTATGTTCCCGAATCCATATGAAAGGGTTTTAGAGTTTCATGATAATCCTTTTACAGGTGGTTGTTGCTGAAGACTAAGAAGAATCAAAGACGATGTTTGACTTCCAAAAACGAATTCAAGTTTCTCGATAACTTAGAATATGTTTAAGTTTGTTTGAATCATGAAATAAAAATGGTGCTCCAAATATATTTTTCATTTAATAATATTTTCAGACGTACACATGTATATATAGAAAACACACATGCAGGTTCCATTTTTAAGTAATTGATTCGTTAATGTACTACATTAATAAAATTATTTCTCCGTACAACTTATAGTAGTCCATTGGTGGACTAGATTCTCCCACATTTTACGCCAGATATCCATTCCTCATTCAGCCTCTACCAGTGACCGACCTTTCGCAAGTCGTTGGTCGGTCCATCGGGCCGGAGGACGTCAACGCTACGCTTGCCAAGAAAACCGTTGCGACTCTTTGACTTCATTTAAAATACTAGCTTTTTCCTTCGACTTTCTCTGGCGTGGAATTTAGTGTGCTTTATAAATTCCGAAAAAGTGCGTAGTAAAACAAAATATAGCATGAACCTACGTCACTTCTCTGATTACTCAAAAAACATATTTTTTGAATCCGCCACTTTGAGGTGATGCCGAGAACTAAAGAACAGACTGATGTCACTGTAATTGTATTATCTTGTATTAACCCTCATCCTTAAATAGAAACAAGAGGTGAAACACTCTTCTGGGCTACGTAATGTGTGCTTAGGAAAAAGCAATACATTTTTTTTATTGAACAGGAGGCAAACGAGCATACGATTCACCATTCATGGTAAGTGACACCGCCGCACATGAACATTTGCAAGACCTCAGGTCCCAGAAATGCGTTGCCAGCCCTTTAAAAGTGTGTACGCTCTTTTTTTGAAGGACACCAGGTCGTATCGCTCCGGAAATGTTTCCAGAGGAAGTTCATTCCACAGTTTTGTAGTACGTGGCAGAAAATGACGACAGAATCGAACTGTGGAAGACCTCGAATCATCCAGGTGTGAGGAAAATTTAGAGTTCCTCCGAAATGTACGGTGGTGAAACACAGCCGCAGGAAAAGCCAAACAGCTCATCCGAGCATTCCCGTGATACAAGCGGTAGAGAATGCAAAGATGCCACATCTCTACGCAAACTCAAATACCTAAAAGCCTAAAAAAAAATGAGTCATTTCAAATAATTCCAAAGATTTTCAAATGCTTCTCTTACTAATGATGCTAAAAAGTGGTTTACATGCAATAAGAGTGAGAATGCGAAATTTTCGACAAAGATACCGACATATCTCGCCGAATCAGCAAGGCAGTTGGCCAGTCAATATGTTGCAGGCTGTTAGAGCAGACAAATTTTGGAGTAGAGACCAAATCTTGAAGTATGATGTTCTCGGAAAGTCGGCGATTTATTAAAGTATTGGGGAGACCTTTATAATAATAAATATACAAATATTGAACATAATACTTGCACACAGCGCTACCTGGCCACAAGTTAAGCGTGAACCTCGTAGAATGGGTACTAAACATTAGATAATCAATAATAATCATACTTATGTACTTTTTAGTAAATATATACATATAAACTCCAAATCAATACAAAAAGACATGTTCATATTGTTCGGGCACACAAATCTTATATTCATGTGCAATGAAAAGTATACACGAATATTTTTCAAAAAATGTTCACTCCAAAATTCAAGAACAAAGAATCACTACCTGTAAACTTCATTATGACCATCGAAAGACCTAATAAAAAAATTATGAAAAATATGTATATATTTTGTAAATTTTTGTGTTTTGTATTCCTGCCAAGATGACTCAGTACCGAGTCTACCATCACCCTACCACCAAGTTTCACCTAGTTGTACGTTCTGCCACTTGTTCCAAATTCTTCACTAAAATTCATCAATCAATATTTTATTCCATTCATAATATAAGTTACGAATTACGATAGATAAATTATTTCAACTCTACACCATATGAAATAAAAGTATGAGTAGAAATCAAAAGGGTTCAATTTTCAAATGCATGCGAATAACATATTATATTGTCGATAGAAAAGTGACAGATGAATCGAGACGAATTAGACTATTAGTTATTAGTCACAATTTAATGAATACTTTACTTAGTTCTAAGTGCACTTATTAAGAATTTCAGACAAACGTCACAACAAACATACTAAGAAAGGAAAAACAGCACTAAGGCAAAATCCAAAGCTATTATAAGAAGGTGATAGTAAAAGTATACAAAAGATCAAAAGATCTGCTGAACAAGAATATGCATTTATTTAACTAACCTGGTTAGTAACCAAGTTAGTAAGATTCGACTTAAGGCTTATCTTATTGAAGAAGTAAAGAATTATAAATATATAAATGCAAAAGATATTTTGTCTGTCCGTTTGTTACGCTTTCACGCCTAAACAGCTGGATGGATTATGATAAAATTGGTATAGTGATAGATAGTAACCTAGAGACGAACATTCAAAAACAATCAGAAAACAAAAAAACAAAGCCTATGCTTTATTTTTTTAAATTCTAACACCCGACTTCTTTAAAATGGGGGGGTGAATTTGTATGGAGCATTCTGCAATTTTTGAGGTCGAAGCTAAAAATTGATATTCAGTCTATTTGTCACTAACGAAAAAATTGCATCATTTTATTTTCGGAAATCGATAACAAAGCCTTAAAAGAGAGGGGAAGGTAGTGTATAATATTATCTACAGCAGCTTCAAAATAATATTATGTTTATGTAACCAGAAAAGGGGAACCGTGTTATCCAGAATTTTATGGACATTCACACATCACCACTTAGCTTCAATTAAATAACGGAGCTTTTACACGTATTATGACTTTATAGCAACTGATCAACATAATAAATATATATTTTTATTAAATACCCGAGACCCTTGGTGTAATAGCCGTTTTCTCGACCACACCACAATCAGACAAGAACAGGAACAAATTCAGAAAAGAAATTCAATGGTTTCTTTAACAGAAGTTTATTTTAAATAAGACAGTAGAAGAGCATGACCGTGATGAAGAAAACAACAGCGAAGGAGACAGGAAAGCAGGTCTCGAGGAACGCTGAGACTCGGGAGCAGAGTGACGGTCGTCGGTACGGCGCTCGGGGTCCATGCTTTAGCTCTTATCTTGACTAGCAACAGCCTCCTGCAATTAAGAAAATAATATAGAAGCGTCGGCGGCTCATTGGTGCAGACTGTTGCCTTTCAGTCTGAAAAGCGCAAGGTCAAATCCCGCCAAGTACCAATGTGTATTCGATTTTTCGAAATTATATGTACGTTATCTGACGCTCTTACGGTGAAGGAAAACATCGTGAGGAAACCTGCGCATGCCTGTAAAGAGATTCAAAGGTTGTGCGTGGAGTCGACCAATCCGCACTGGGCCCACGTGGATGACTAAGACCTGCACAACCTATATGGATAGGCTCGTGCCCCTCGGGATGTACAATGAGCTCACGATGATGAATCAGACCCAACGTCTGTTGCTTAAGGTTTCTGTTTTATTATTTTATAAGGTTCTTTTCGCTGTAGACCAATGATAATAATCTTTTCAGCTTCCAGGTGTGTTTTGACAAGCAGTTCCATTTACTTTTGCGAAAAACGTATATTATCTGACACTATCGCCTCATAATCTCTGCTAATACTTCATGGAGAGTTCATCGGAATTAAATAAAGAAAATTATTTTTATACCTGTGGTTGAACAGTCGTTACACCCTTTCTCCTTGCAAGAGCAGTCGTCTTTGCAAGATCCGTCCTTGCAGGAGTCTGTAAATAAAATATTACTAAGTATCATCCTAAGATTATAGCCTGGAACAATGATTTAAGGTAGTTTCCTGATTACGGAGGGAATTGATTCATCATTCTTCGGTTTATTGTTATTTGACTTTTGCAATCGTCAGCCGAACGCATTAGCTGCTATTTTTTCATAAGTGAAAAGTGAGAAGTACGATATTAAGGGTTTATTCCACTCTCTGACCCACAGATTTCCCAATACAGGAGATGGGGCAAGCCGCGTTTTTAAGTGCGACAAATGTAAGCTCAACGAGCATACACTGGCTGCCAGTTTACGCTCTGTGAGACGAGATCAAGACGCACGAATATTAGAAGAAATTACCGTTTTTTCCCAAAATGCCATCCTGCAATGTAACATGCCATCATCGCAATGAATCAGTAAATTTACCAAGAAATATAATAACTTTTCACAGCTAAGAACCGAAAAGAAATTGCGACACTGGGACTGCCTATAAACTTGGCGGCTTGTCCAGTCTAATTGTATATTCGGATGTCTGTGCTCTGACCCTTGGCCCCTAAAAAGGAAGTATCCAAGACTGACATTATTAATTTAAACCCACATTTATGCTCCTGTAGAACAAACAAAATCTAGAGTGCAAGCATAACGAAGGTCTCTTTGAAGCCCGATGACTTGCGAAAGGTCATTCAGATTATGAAGGATTCAAAATTTGAAGGACGGGAATAATCATTGATAAAGAACGGCAATATGTTAGACTATAATTTACAGACGTACCAAAAAGCGTCTTCTTGGAGACTACTCCTTTGTTATGTTGATACACTGATAACTCTTACATTTAATTATGATAAGGTGCATTGAAATGTTGTTTATTTGAAAACACTTTTGGGACTAAATAAAATGTGAAGGTTCTACCTTTTATATGCAGTTTGCATTAATTTAACAAATAAAGCGTGAATCATATCTTTATTTTCTATTATCACGTTTTATAATGCTACGTTATATTACTGCTAACCGACAAATACTTAAGTGGTGTTTTGTTGTTTGGATCAAATGTAATATACATAATAATAGCGTTATTTTTCTATCAATTAATAATGGGTATCTCGAAACAGAAATATAATAAGATAAATCAATATAATTGTGCGACCCGATAGGATAAAACCGGTTTAAAGTAAACGATTCCCTTCAAAAGGAGAGGACTGTTATATCATTTTCATCATTATCAGCTCATTAAACGTCCCCACCGAGGGGCATGAGCCTACCCGTAGAGGGTGATTAGGCCTTAGTCGTCCACGTGGGCCCAGTGCGATTGGACGACTTCACACAAAACCTTCGAATCTCTTCGCAGGCGTGCATGAAGGTTTCCTCACGATGTTTCCTTCACCGTAAGAGCGTCGGATAACGTACATATATTTTTCGAAAATTCGAAAATACATTGGTACGTGTCGGGATTTGAACCTCAGCCCTCCCGGTAGGAAGGCGACAGTCCACACCACTGAGCCACCGACGCTCTACTATACTGTTATATATTCGCTTGATATTAAGATTCTGATTATCATTTAAAATACCTATAATAGCCACTGCTGAACCTCTGCTTTACCTTTTACCTCTTGCACTGATTATTATTAGGTAATAATTAGGATTTGGTAATCTAATGCTAAGATTTGACATAACGATGTTAACACTAAAGAGTCAGTAATTATAAATTTTGTACCTAAACGAACCTACTTGATGTTAGCTTGACCGCGAAGTTATCAAGTAGTTATCCCTAAAAATATTGCAGTTGCCTTTTTAATAAAAGACGTACCTAAAGTCAAAATATCGAGAAATATCATAGCCTCTTCATCTCTGAATACAATTATACCAAAATTTAACATATGGCAGGAGAATTAGAGGTAACAAATAGATGAGAAGTAAAGAATTAAGATGACATAGACTGCCTACTTCACAATCTACCTTGAGTTAATCCTTTATCAATTAAGAATCTTAAGAAATTAAAGTTAAAACTATTTAAATGAACTTTTCTCACCTTTGCAGGGTTCACAAGGGGAAGGCATGTTGACTGATGGTTAGCAGAATCGACTAACTATACCCCAACTGTCTATCGCTGAAGTTTTATACCAACAAGATGACGGAAAAACAGCCTTGTATCTAGAACGAGGCTGGAAAAAAATAGTTCGGTATTGTTATCGTCGAATAACGGGGCGATGGTGTATGCACACAGAAGTACACAAAAACGGACATTTTATTGTAATACAATACAATGAACAATTGAAAAAATTTTTTTTTCCAATCCAGTTTTCAGACAAAGTATGAATACAGAAATATATTATTACAGAAAAAAACTTCTTGAAGAATTTGGTGTGCAAAATGAAAGTGGTTTTGAATTATAAATGCTCAATCGCTTTCTTTTTTGGATTTTGAAAGATCTTTAAGAGAACACTTTGATTATAAAATAAACGTATAAACTAAGAAATAAATATATACAATAAACTATTCCCACCCGATCTGAATCCTTAAACTGCAGTATCGATGCTAAAAAGTTGTAAATACATACATATTATATATAGAAAACACCCAGACCATTACAGACATGTTCATGCACACAAATGTTTGTACTGCCCGGGGATCGAACCCGGAACCCTCGGTGTTGCAGCCGCAACACCAAATGGGTCGTTAAGGTAGTGGTATCTTGGTCGGAAGATAGTCTTGTTATTCACCAGCCTAGAATGTCCCACTGCTGGGCACAGGCATTCCCACATCCCATTTTAGTATAGTAAAACACACATGTACAAATAAAGCGTCAAATTTTATCATTACAAATGGAAAATGAAAATGGACCGACTTCATTTGATTTTGGATAGGTACGCTTATATAGGGTATGGATTGCTAGGATAACTGTCCCCACAAAATCAGTCTATGGTCTTTCCGCATTTTTTTTAAGTTGGTATCTAATTATCATAATAGATTAAATAATATCGTCTTTTGAAAAAAATAATAGTGAGGGTACTTCATCCGCGTACACTAAAAACTAAAATAAGGAAACAGCAGTTTTTCACTCGGAAACTTGGCTTCGTTAAAAGACTGATTTACGCACGGCTGCGTGTCGTTCCTCGAGAGTCCTTTGTTCTCATCATCTCGCTTAGTATCCGGACGTTATTTAAATGTTTCAAATTATTTTCTTATAGATCATTCAACGGAGGGGAGACAGGAGGAACTGCAGCGATGACCGCGATCACTGAAATTAGTGGTAAGATTCCATTTTAATTAGTTTTAATATTTTTTTATTTCACTTCAATCATATAAAGGTAGATACAGTTTGTACTCTTTTGTTTAGGTAAATGTGTTCGAAATTTGAAATATGTATGTGTTCGATTATTTTGTGAGCATATCACGAATCCACACTTTATTACATCATTGTTTCACTTATGAAATTTAATGACAAATCATTAAATTCACTTCAGTTTAGCTAGTCTAGGTTCTACACAACGACCCCTAGCCTACAGTGTCGTTGGTTCTACAGGAGACAGCCGCTATTAATAATAGAGTAGGCTGAATAATATGACAGCTCAACTAATATATTTAACAAAACTTATTTTTTTGGCTAGTATTTTCATATTAACTATTATTTTGTTTGAAAATAGTCTTCATAATTATTAATTTAACTTATTCTTACACCTATAGATTGGCAAACAGCAATTGTACTAAGCTATATTTTGCTAATCATTAAGTTTAAGGGATATTGGCATGTCATTGTGTACCTGTCTTAATTTTCAAAAAGTAGTTTCACTAAAAATTAAGATTTTACCTCAGATGACGTCCCAAAAATCGATTTAAGGAATACATATATAGGGCTACTTCTCATTTGGTAAATCGTAAATTAGACGATTAGACTAGGTATTTGATGTTTTAAGTATTTAATTAATAAAAATAAGATAATTTCACAGCTAGAAATTTTGAACTTCAGTTTAATGCCTCCAATATATAGGTAGATATACTTCATATACATACGTAAACTCAATAATCTTCATGCACGATTTAAAAGATTTCAATTCGAAGAGGCAATCTTTAAATGGAAATTTGTTCCGTACAATCGACTACTTAAATTTGTTATAATAAAAAAATGATTTTCTCTTTATCACAGAAACCGTAGATCAATGCAAGCCTGGCTGCACATGCAAAAATGTCTGTCCTCCCAACTGTACGTACAAAGACGGCTCATTCAATCGCGCCCTTACAATCATCATCAACGCAATTGGGATTCTCGTCGCAATCATTGCTACCTACATGCTCGCCACCACGGACTCCAACCTGTATCTCATCTTCTGGATCTGCTACTCCGTGCTAAGAAGAATGATGGTCAAGAATAAAATCACTAAGTCTGAGAAGCTAGCTTGATGTAATTAATTTTAAAATTGTCAAATTTATGATATTGCACTGATTTATTTCTTGTTAAGTTAATTTATTTCATCTAATACACTAAAGTGATATTTATAAAAAAATTAAGATAGTTGTTAAGTTTATTTATTTATCTCAACTAAATTGATATTGATTTAAATTAAGAAAAATAAGAATCATGAAGTTGTAAGAAATGTAGTAAGTTATTTGACCTTATGTATGGCAGATCGCATTTTTACCGGAATTTGTAAATCTTGAATGAAATTCGTTATAGGAAAGACTTAGACCAGGAGTGGACATTATGGCTTTTGTAGTAGTAGGTAGTGTAGTTCAAACATTTCCTAGATTCCTAGCTAATATTGTGTAGCATACTACATACAAACAAGACAATACACCTGATGGTTAATGATGTCGCCTCACATGTATGCTTGTTACTCCGAAGCAGCTTACAAACCTAACAAAATAGAGGAAAAAGAAACTAAATATGTTTGTAAAAATCTGTCAACCAGATATGTTCATGCACACAAGTCTTCCAACGTTTGCACAACTCGGCGAGTGAACCCTAAATAAACCCTTGTTGTAGTATCCAACTCCACAAAGGCCGTCACAATATGAATTATAACAAAATACTGCAAATAGTATTGGAATAGATCACATCAAATGCAAGCGAGAGGCACAAAGTGAATCTAAACGGCAAATTACGCAACGCTTGGTCCGTTCGTGAGTCGTGTCACGCGCCGATGCAGTGTGCCACAGTCTTCTCACCAGTGCCAGCGATAAAGTGTGTTCCATTCCACAGTATGTCAACAAAGTCAAAGTCAAAATCCAACAGCTGTCAAAGTCAAAATACAACAAGTGTCAAAGTCCAATAGTTGACTTCAAATACACTTTTTTAATTTAGTCCAACAGTCTCTCTCTCTCTTAAGCCTATTGCGGTCCACTTCTGGTCAACCGTGCACCCTCGGAGTAGTTCTATTTACTCCGAGCATGCACCCCTATTCTGCGCCGAGCGAAATAGAATATTTTAACTTTTACGTTCTTTCCGCGAAATTTGTAGAAACAATATCGAAATCAAATAGGTTATCTAAAACTATTAAACTATCACAGCATTTTTTTTGTAATTTTACAGCATTGTTTTCACCATTCGGCCTAAATTTAGTAATCACAATAATACTGCCTTAATTAAGCTTCTTTAAATCATAGCACCATGTGGAAAACAAACCTACTTCATACATTTATCCACCGAGCCCAGCACCTTAGACGCCGCTGTACGAAGAATGTTTAGAATATTGAAATGAACAAGAACTCTGTATGATAACCTTAAAGTATAAATATAAGTAATAATTTTACGTTATTTTATTATCATATACGGAATAACTCAGCATATTTTAACTGTGGATGGACTGACTGACTCTCCGTTGCTCCACTGGGCCCTTTTGTTATTTGATCAATCAAATAACAAAAAAACATCCCACAAAACCTTTCTTGTAAAATGTTGCCAAGACGACCACATAAGGTTTGCCGTGTGAAAAAGATATCAGATCTCATGTAGAGAGAGCCTTTTAATCTAAGCGGCCTAACTCCTACCTATTAATTATTATCTCTAAAATCAACATATCAGTAAATAGTCTGTCTGCTTATATTGTCGTGCTATGTACGAATAATATTCTTTTGTTGGTTGTATACTAAACTAAACTTAAAAAAAGTTTTATAAAAATGACGAAACACTCCGAGAAAAGGTAGTGCTTGCCTTTGCGCTTCGCTTGGCTCGTCTTGCCGGGGGCACTACCGCTCCCCCATATAAATATTAGGGAACTTACCTAATTCATTTTTATTATTGTTGTTCATCATCATCTCTACGGCAAAGCTATTGAAAAATTGTACCGTAACCTACCACGTGGACCCAAAACATATTGGAGAGTTATAACAACTACCATCCTAAGTTTGTAGCTGAAACCAAAGGCTAAACATGCGGTACAAACGTGGAAACATCTTTCTGTTTTGGAAATCAGGTGGTTCAGTTTACAATGTGCTCACCAAACTAAGAAAATTCAAGCAGCAATCTAAACTTGGAGTTGAAACCAAACAAAATATACCACAACAAGGCAGTTAATTTTAAATTAAATATTAAACTTAATTAATTATTTTATTGAAATTACCTCATCATTTTTTTGCGCCTATTTTAAACGCCTTCCTTTCTACGTCTTATGAGACAACACCAAATTCAATCTAAGCCTCCAACGTATTGTTAAAGCGATTTAGTAATTGGCTATAATTTTTTACCACAGGTCGTTCCCCAGGCTCCCGCTCGGTAAAAACACGCAGCAATTGAAGGCCAACACTTTTTATCTTGTTTTTGAACTTTGCAAATCAACAAGCAGCCTTTGGAGATCCATCAGCAATGATTTTGTTATTTATTATTATTTGGTCACTTTATTCGAAGATATATTTCACGTCTATCTTCGAATAACGTAACTCATATGATACTGATCGAACTTTATTTGGAATTTCGATTGATCATCACAGTAATATTATAAAGGAAAAAGTCCAGGAGTGTGTACATATTATGTTGTAATAACTAATTATTAACGTTTAAATGGCTATTATTTTTTAATTTTATAAAACTGCCAAGTTTCAATATTGAAGAATATTGTATCGTAGTAATTTCTTTATAAAGTAAAATATGTATTTGCTATTTTCCCATAAAAGTGGCAACCTGTCTGATGAAATTCAGTACGAATTGAACAGTAAGTTCCCTTTCATTTATTCAATATAAAGAATAATTATTTTATCGTCATAAATTCACAAATTTCAATAATTGACACATTTTTTAAATTACACTTATATGATAATGACCCAGGTAGGTACTATGTTTACGGTACCAAATTATCAATTGACCGACCTCTTTAATACAAGCGTACTTGTATAATAGAGGTCAGTGAATAATATTCAGTAAATTCAGTTAAGTAGGTATACAAAATAGAGGTATTAATAGAAAATTAAATTTTTCATTTCTATGGAACGATTCTTTTCATTTCTTTGTGACAGTTCTGTCATCACCGTGACACGAAGTTTAAATTTGACTATTTCGTTACTTTTAAGTTATCTGCTTTTAAATGAAAAATATATAAACTTATTACTTATGTATGCAATAAGTTTGTCAACTTTTCGCAGTTATCAATTTCTCCAAAACCGTATACCTGAGTACCTAGAAAAGTAAATTCTTGATAGATTATAGAACAATAGCTCCCAAAAAAAAATGTTTTCTGTTGATTTTTGAAACCCAATTACAAGACACATTTAAGTCAAAAATTTTAATAGTAAGTCTCTTCTCATTACTGACCCTGAAAACGTGTTACGCTGTGAAAATACGTTTTATCTGATATACCGAATGAATTTTATAGCGATGCGAATGATTACTGTGAATCATTCGATTCGCTGGGAAGTCGCGGTCGTCGACACTGCCACCACTCAGCCGAGCTCCATATCTAATGCCGCTTGCAGCTGAATATGCAGTAACTCAAGTAGAAACGGCAGCAACACGTTTATATAAAAGAAACAAACATTTGCAGGTATTCACATAGCGTTTTCTTACCTCAAATAAGCAACTAGTGCGTAAGTAGCAGTTGGCAACGAAAATGAGGGACAGATCTACGTGGCGCGCTAATGGAGAGGCCTTTGTTAACAGTGGACAGAAGTAGACAAACAAAATGCCTCTAGAATAAAATAAAATCACTAGGACTTTTTACACTTTCTCAAAAACAAAAAACAACCATAGCCTTAAAATAAAAGTGATCCATATTTTATTTTTCGGTTCCCCAAACATATCATACCAGGTAAACTAGCTACCTCTGCAACACTCAAAGTCAAAGCTCGAGAGTTGGTGATGTAGTCGAAAGCGGAGGATCGGGATAACTGGAGCAAAATGGGAGAAATAGATTACCAGCAGTAGACCACGATACAAAGATGCAATCTTTTAATAAACAAAGTATCTGACATTCATACAGCCCTAAACTAAGCACTACAGGTGCTATTTTTATATATTATTATTATATGGATATTTAATAACGAATAAACATACATGTGTCGTCCAATCCGCACTGGGCCCGCGTGGACGACTAAGGCCTAATCACCCTATACGGGTAGGCTCGTGCCCCTCGGTGGGGACGTTTAATGAGCTGATGATGATGATGATGAAACATACATGTATTTTTTTACATAATAATCACATACACATATACACAATAATAGTCGTTTTAATTTTCAGTGTCTTATTCTGTTTTAAAGATTATTGTTATCTTTGTTAGCCGAACACAATGATTTCATGGAAGTCGTTAAATCTATCTCCACAGGACTTTCGTGTATACTGTATATTTTTAATTGGCAAAAAATATTTAACATTTTCATTTTCGTTTTCTGATAAAATATATATACTAAATATAGAAACTCCATGTTCATGCACACAAATTATATTGTACTGCCCAGGGATCGAACCATTACACCATATGGGTCGTCAACAATAAAATAATCACCAGATTATTAAACTTTTCGCACTGTACTGTGGCAAAATAATCATCTATCATTTTCTAAGTACCTCAACAGACGCATGAACTAAAGTTGACGAACTTTGTTGAACCCCTCGCACGTATAATTGTGTAACCGCTAGTACGACATTACACTGTTGTTAGTTAAGTAAGAGATTTTAATTTTTTTCAAAGTACTAGTCACGCAGTAGGCTTGGCTGACTTGTCATACACTGGATCAACATCATCAGCCTATGCCACTAAAATCCCAGTGCACCAGATTTAGATACATAGATACTTTATTACATACAAATTAAACCAAGTAAATACAAACATAATATTATACACATACCTACATAAGGCAAAGGCGGCCTTATATGTTCAAATGATATCTTTCAGGCAACTTTAGCTTATACATATAACACCAAAAAGAAGTGCGCAAGTACAAACATAAT
Organism: Leucinodes orbonalis; assembly: GCA_019425675.1. Lineage (NCBI taxonomy): Eukaryota > Metazoa > Arthropoda > Insecta > Lepidoptera > Crambidae > Leucinodes > Leucinodes orbonalis. The sequence continues at coordinate 18,067 of PQWD01013833.1, read as the reverse complement.
TACTCAAATATATATAAGTACATAGACTACACACACACAAATAAAAGTCATATCATCACTTCTTTACTCGTATTTAAAAACGGTAGGTACAACAATATACACTTTCTCAAACAATACCCTTTATGGGCTGGTCACGTATGTCGCAGAACTAATTGCCGTTGGAGTAGAAGAGTTCTGGAGTGGAGACTGCATCTCGGCTAGCGTAGCATAGGACGCCATCCGGCCCAATGGACTGACGACTTGCGAAAGGTCGCTGGTGGAGGATGGATGGGAAAAGCTGAGGTCCGGAATATCGGCCGCAAAATGGGGGAGACCTATGTCCGGCAGCGGACTGCAACAGGTTGAAGAGAGATAGAGTGAGGCGTACATAACAATGATAAAAATTTAAATAACAACACAGAATATAAAATTATAAAAAGAAAAAAAAACTGATCATTATTCCAATAATATAATTATGTAGCACATTTACTTAAAATTGTTTCCATAGATTCAGTTTTTAAAGTTTTTCTTGTTAATATAAATTTGGGAAATTTGGACTTATCGTCTGAGACGTCTTTCAAATAAATCAAGTTGTCTGTAGTACTTATATTTTAGGCCTTAAACTAAAAATGAAACGTATTTGAGTTACTGAAGACATTTTATGGATTTTTATCTCATCGAGGTCAAATCAATGCTGTAAAAAAATATGGATTCGTGATATGCTCACAAAACAATCGGAAAAAGTGTTCCGAATGCAGTGACAGCACACATACAAATATTTCGAATAAGCGTTTATTTACCTAAACAAAAGAGTACAAACTGTACTCTCTTCGGCGGTTCGTTTTTGAGGCACGGGTGGCATTTCTACCTTATATATACAGAATATCATTTAGTCGAATTATAGGCACAGCATAAGCTGTGCCTATAATTCGACTAAATGATATAAATTAGAATATATATGCTTAACTTTTTGGGTATTAATTAGTTTTAATAATTATTTGGTGGAGTTATAAAAATGTGCTGGTTTACGAATTACCCAGAAAACAGCATATTTTTAAACTTTTCAGTCTTAAAGCAAATTTTTACTCCGATAATTTGCTTAATATCTAACGCAATTGGTATCGATTTGTACCAAACCAAAGTGTTTTGATACCGAACCGATTCTAGTAGCAATCCGGCCGAGTCAGACCGGTTTCCGCGCCGCCTGTTTTTGTTTACGGCCTCTGATCATTTTATTGTGGCCACGTACCCGCTATAAGTTACTTAACTATCTTATTGTAGTCCTGGGGACCGGACGGGCTTGCGGTATATTATGGAAATTTAAATGAATGTGTCATTTTGACGGGTTTGCCTTTTTATAGTTTTCTCTGTTCAGAAAGTCTTTTGGTTTGATTTTATTCGATAGGTTATTTCGTTTATTCTTTTGAGACAAAGGATATGAGAAAGAAAGAAATCTTTTGAATAAAATACAATAGTTTCCTCAAAATTGAAAGCTTAAAGCTCAAGATGGAGAAAAAGTATCCCACTCAGCATGTGTCCTTACGATTAAGGTCATGGTGTCATAGCTTTTTTTACCGCAAGAAATAAGAAATGAGAAGTAAAAGTAAAAAAATATATATGTTATTTTACTACGAGTAATATCTCGTAACTATTATGACGTTTTCAAGTCACTATATTGAAAAAGAACATAATACCTATTTCTTCCACGCGCAGACCCCGTTTTGTTTAGCCAATTATCATCTCTAGGTACGTCATAATCAAACACTGCTGATTGCAGATTGCAGGGGATAAGTTTCACTATCACTGATTTTTGCATTAGCACTGAATTTTTCATTCATAAATTTTATACTATTTTATAAGTTATTATCATTTAACTAAGGCACCGGACCGAACCGCTGAGTATCAATTAAATATTCAACGACGTAGTTTTATAACATAGATAAAGAAAGACGATAGTCCCTATCCCCTAGAGCATGACAGAAAGAGCTCGATCGTCCGATTCCCCCACGTAGCAACTCAGTTATTGACCCGAGGCTCTATACGTCTGGGGCGGCCAATGCGCGCGCACCCGCACTCCGCTCCAGCCTAGTTACACCTAGGCCGTCTACCATGCCTGCGCCCTGTGATGGTTGTAAAGGTAAGATTTAAAAATCGAATATATCTTATATTTTTTTTTTACTAAACAGTTTTTGGTTTCTTTGTCGAATTTTGTGACTAGCCCACGTGGTGCGCTTTTGTTATTGTTTTGACCGGCTTTTGCGTTGTACGTATGACGCAGTAAGGGTGAGGTGTTTTTTTTTTTCTTATTAAATAGTGATTCAGAGATTCGTTTATTCGGGATATTGTCATTTTTGCTGTGTTATGGAATTTAACGGTTCTGTTTAAATAATAAGTACTAAAATAAAAATTATTTAATTTGTGTTTATCAACCGTTTTCGTTTATGCTTATTAAGTATAGATAGTTGCAAGTCAGTATATTTGAATACCTAATTAAAAAAAACATATTTTCGTCAGAAACATTCGCTTCAAAATGAAATGATGACATTAATTTATTTTTGTACTTAGTTGAATAACCGAACTTAAATTTATTGTGGTACCAAATAAATAATGCATTAATTTATTTTCATTAATGTCCAATATTGGTTCCACCTTTTGATTGAACCACCCTTGAATGCACTTTATAGGTTTATTTATCCAGGTACTTGTTGTTTTTGTTCCATCATATTTTTTCTATAGTTTAACAGAACGAATGTATAGAACTATTGTTATTTTTATTATTTAATTGTATTTGAACCAGATACTTGTGGGGGCGGCAAGGCCGCTTGCGGGGCCAACTGCACCTGCGGCCCCAGCTGCGCGTGCGGCGATGGTAAACCCTCAGGTAATTATCATGAGCTCATTAAACGTCCCACCGAGGGGACTAGCCTCCCAGTATAGGGTGTATAGGCCTTAGTCGTCCACGCGGGCCCAGTGCGGATTAGCCAGCTTCAAGCACTACCTATGAATCTCTTGCAAGTGTGCGCAGGTTTCCTTACGGTGTTTTTCATGACCGTAGGAGCGTCGGATAACGTACATATAATTTCGAAAATTCATAAAGACATTGGTACGTGGCGGGATTTTAACCTGCGCCCTCTAAATCGTAATTATCGGAATGCAACAGTCGACGCAAATGAGCCACCGACGCTCTCCTATGATTTCCTTCATGATCTAGGATTTTATGCCTCGAGTTGATCAGGTCGTATACAACAAGTGGAAAAAATCCATTTGATGTTTTGTACCTACATCTCTTTCTCTCTCATCAAACCCTTCAAACAGTAGGCAAGACATATAGCATCAGTCTATTAATTCCTACTGTAGGAAAAAAACATCCCACACAGCATAGCCATGGAGAGACAGAGCCGTAACACACCACGCGGATCCAATGCGGATTGGTGTGTTAACGACACTTCATTTATCCAAATAAGCAGTGCGTACCCTTTGCGTCCAGACAACCCGTTAAATTGCCAACATATATAAATGATTCCCACTTATTCCGCTACAGATTTGAAACCATAGGCGATCTGCTGTCAACAACAGCACTCAATTCGACAAAACTGTAAAATTAGTAATGTGTTTGCGATAAGTGTCACTTTGCGTACCCTACTCATAATCTCTGTGCACGCCACTGGCGAGACTGACAGCTTAATGTGTCCTCCGAAGCATGGAATGTCGGAATCATCTTTCTTTTCGAACAATCCGGCGATTAAGTCTACAAAGACCTAACCAAACTGAGAAAAATAAAAACTGAGAAAGAAGCTTAGCGGAAATACTACGATATCATTTTCATTTAATCTATAGTATGTATTATCATTATATCGCGCAGTGACAGTACTAGTTTGTCTCCCCGAGACCTCTTGCCGTTCACTTGCAACGCGTATGCACTTTCCATAGAAAGCGAGTGAAAACAGCTTACGGTTAATTGCACTAATTGATTAATTGGCAACTGAGAAATCGCGGCGCGTGTCTTGAATCATTGTTCTCCCAAAGCGTGGAGTAATCCATTGGAGGCTAAGAGATAAAACATTTAGAAGAAGGGGTCTCTCATAAGCTTTTGACAACCTATTTGGTGTTGCGGTTGAGAGGTCGGCCGCAACACCAAGGGTTCCGGGTTCGATCCCCGGGCAGTACAAACATTTGTGTGCATGAACATGTCTGTTTGTAATGGTCTGGGTGTTTTCTATGTATAATATGTATGTATTTACAAAAAAATGTATATATGTATGTTTATCCGTTGTTTAGTACCCATAATACAGGCTTAACGCTTAACTTGGGGCTAGATGGCGCTGTGTGAATGTCAGTAGATATTTATTTATTTATAAGCTTAAATATCTGGGGGCATGGTAGTGCCCCCGCCAAGATAATTCGAGCGAAGCGCAAGGACACTACCTACCTTTTCTCGAAGTGTTTTGTCATATTTTTGAACTTTCATAGAGTTGGTTACCGATGTACCAGTTAGTTTATATTCTCAGGATATGTTTAAACGTACAAAGTCTGAATTGAACAGCTTTAATACTTTAGATTTTATTCGATATCTCAATCACGCTGATTTCGTCACTGACACACTGATCATCATCAATTTGTGATGTAAGGGTGGTAATATTTATGATTGTGTGTGTGCGTAGGAGCGTAAATTTTTTAATTCTTTTTTGCCACAGGGGATAAGCCATGCTGCCAGGGTGGAGGAAAGAAGTAAATTTTCGGCCTTATTCGATATCTAATTCTGCTTTAGATGGAATATATTATTAACACTAGTATCCTATATTTATATTAGCATTAGTTAGCTAAGTATTTCTCTAATACTATGTAGACTACAAATTATATTTTTTAATATTCAATACCATGATAATATTGTGTGGTCATGAAATAAAATGTTAATGTAATTAAGTAAGTTGTATTTAGAATAACGTTTATTGTCTTATTATATTTAGATATCTAGTAATGTTAAGGTTAGACTAATTCATCTCTGCTTAATGCTTTTTAACTATAAAATCTAGTAGTAGGTATCTTTTATCACATTCAGTGTTGACAGTTAAGCTATTAAATATAAGGGCAAAGTCCTAAGTACTTGTAATACTCATTAGCGTAGGGAAATGTATGTGAGCACGCACACAAACATTATATGTGTATGATTAAAGTTTATTCCTTAAGTACGAATTTGTTTTTTTTTTCATATGTAAGCAACAAAGAAAGGACATTTAATTCAATGGTAGTTTAGTTGAGTTAGTGGTTACCAGTAATTCGGTCTTCTGATGATAAGTAAAAATGGAAAATGCGGTGTTGAAGGAAAGAAATAATTATGGGTCATTTATTCCCCTAAAATGTGACTATATCCGGATCCTGATGCTACTGAACTCATCTCATTGAACCTTGCTGGTGGAAATGAAGAAATTAATTTTTCTAACCCTCATTTCTTATTAACATTGAAAGCAAACAAATGTTTGTGCCCATTTTATTGGTTTTGTTTGCATGTTTATTATTAGTTTCCGGCAATATTGCCATGGTCCGTGACGTCAGATGTTTGTTTTATCCAAATGCCCCTGACATTAAACAAATAGGTGTACAACGCTCAGATTCCAAGGGATGATATTTCCTACAGCGGTGAATATCTAACTAGACGACTCAGTATCATGTCTATAAGCTAGTTAAATAGATCTTAGATCGAGAGATACGTTCACTATGGTAACCAGTCTTCCTCTTATATAAGTATGGTCAGGTAATGAACAATAAAATGAAGTCTAGTGTCAGAGTTTTAAAATTTGCCTTACATTATCTGATGTAGTCAATTAGGTATGATTGCCATGTTAATAACGACAGCTTAAATAAAGAAAGAATAAATAAATAAATAATTAATATTTACTAACATACACACAGCGCCAATCTAAGCCTGTAATCTGGGTACTAAACAACGAATAAACATACTTATATACTTTTTTTTTGTAATTAAATATATATTATAGTTACATAGAAAACCCCAAAACCAATACTAACAAACATGTTTATGCAAACAAATGTGTGTAATGACCGGGGATCGAACCCGGAGCCCTTGGTGTAGAAGCCGACGTCCCGACACCAGATGGGTCGTCAGAAAAAAGAGGAAAGGAATGGAAAAAGCACCGAATTTTCATTCCATTTTATTATATTGTAAAAAAGGAATAATATAAAAAACAAAATGAGGTTTGGTACAGAAGTTTCAAAATAAAACAGTATTTTAATAAAACTATTTATTTTATACGAAAAAATGTCTATGAATACAATTTTCATCATGGAAGCAATTTATGGGACATTTTCACATTTCATGTTAACATTTGATTTCTCATTAACATAGCTACTTTAGGAATTTTCTTACTGCTAAAATCCAGCAATAAAAAATAAATTTCCCTAAATTACAACATAGCAATTGATGAAATGAAACAATAAAAAATATAAAAACCACTTTAATAAACTGAAAGTAAGTACAACTTACAAGTTAAAAAGTGTATAATAATAATAAGCAAGTTTTAGAGATTAAAAATAATTAATCAGTCTCATCAGCAGTCATTTTTCACTTTTACAATTTGAAACCTGACTGTTGATGTTGCCATATAAAATGTCATAATCCTACGAATCGAAACTGTTAAACTAATCGTTGTAAAATGATTATAAAATAACGCCACATAAATTATAACTTATATGACATATAAAATACAGTTCTTCACTTTATTTTAACAAAAATAACTTCTCGTATATACTCTTGTTACATTTAAGTTTCTACGATTGTATATAAATAACCATTTTGATGTCAAACGTTCCTTAAAAACCTGTATAACATTGAAGATTTCTTCATTTACAACAATATCTATGGACCATTAATGTTCATCAAAATAGTTACATTTCCTTTAGATACTGATTAATATTCAAAAATCCGAAGTTTTAATAACTTTTACGTATAATATGCATTTAATACGAACAACACGAATAAATATTGATTTTCATCAAGTTTATGTCACCGCACAACACTCATACAATCCTTAACATTGAAGCAATAATAGTCTAGCGTCAACCTTTTATAAGAAAATAAAGTATTCTTTTTTCACTTTTATGTTATAGTTGGAAAAATGTAAATACATTGATTGGCAACACGGCCTTATGAAAGGTTAAAATTGATCGCTAAACTGTAACAAATGCACTTTATTTAACTTCACATCTATTTAAAATCGAATTATAATAGTAATAATTATATTATAACATATGGCAGCCCCGAACTTCCATGCAAGGTCCAGTCTAGCCCAAAAATAAATAAAGTGGGCAAACTTCTGAAATATTCCGATCAAACAATGAAGAACAAACTCAAGACCGTCAAAACATCAAACATACATAAATGTCGGTTACAGAACCTTTAGAACTATGCATAAATACTTCCTTTAAAATATTTGCCCAATGAAATTCCCACCTTTTTCCTATCTTGTTTTTAAAAACGCACGATCCAAAGCTTGATCGGAATTCTTCCGAAAGTATTTATATACCTGGGCAACACTCATACTTAATTAACATCAACGTTTAATATCTTCATCACAAACAAAACAATCACTGAGTAATCACAAATTGGTCTGTTTAACACAAATTATACTAACTGTGAGAAGTATAAATCAAGAGATTTTTCAAATAACATCCTTTTCTGTTGAAGCTTTATTTCTAAAATAAAAACTTCAATCCACCTTTATTATACCATCCTAACAAAATATAAAATAACAATTAATAATTAAACTTTCATTTTAAAAATCATATGTAGGTAATGTAATGACACACCTTATGTCTCAAAAGTCGTTTAAATATTAAATCTTATAAAGAAGCGAACTTACGGTTAGTACCGTTAAAATGTTTACTGACAAAACTACATTAAGTGACTACATTTTCGTTTTTATTATTACTAAAAAGCTTATAGCTGATTTTTATACAAAATTATAATTCTTATATATTATATATATATGTATACTCTTTGAGAAAGTACATTCTTTTATATTTTAAATGGGAGTAAAAAATTTTATAAAATCTTATTTTTTTTTTGCGCAAATAATAATTAGTAAAAGTAAAATATAATTTACCATGTAAAAAAATTTCGGGTCCAAACTAAACATAATTCCTTCTTTTTACGCACCGCGTCTTCCAATCAATTTATACTTCGCCACAATGAGGTATTACATTATGGCACTGGTTCCTCATCAGTTCCTTCTTCGGAGTCATACACGGGGCTCCGTTTTTCATTTGTATCACCGACTTCTTTCTGTGACGATGCTCCTTGAGATCTTTCTCTATGTTTCTGGAAACAAATACTCATTGACTTAAGGCGACTAAAAAAAACAGAAGAATAGTTCCAAATAAAGATATGAAAAAATAGGTTTAATGAAGAAGAAGGTGTGATGGCAATGGCAGAATTATAACTCAGTAGCGCTCTGGAAGGTTTATGACTATGAGTAATATTATGTGACGTCAAAAGACGACTAAGTTAATTTGACCAGTTTAAGGTGGTGAGTAGCAGATGCATGACAATTGCTAGAGATCCAGGTCTGCGTGGAAAGCAATAATCCTCTATTTCTTCGTTCAGCAGTAGGCGAAAGATAACGATGATGATGATGAAAAGATGTCTGAACACGCATTAAAACAAGATGGCGCGTTATGGTCCGAAATCATCTAGGCTTTAACCCATCCTTTTTTATTAGAAGTCATTGTTTTGAGCCCGTTTCATATATTATGATTTCTGATGTCCTCTGGCCTTATGGACCGATGACTTGAAAAGGTCACTCGTGAAAGCTGGCTATGAAAAGCGGATGGGCGGGATATCTGGTAAAAAATTGGGATGCCTACGCCCAGCAGCACACTGCGATAAATCGCATAGAAAAAATAAGCCCCCTTTTTGCTGCCGCAGTTGTTTATATTGAAGAAATTTTTTCTATGTTTATGAAATTAATAACGGTTAGTAGGTTAACTATTAACAAACCTGGCACTGATGAGAGGATGAAGAGCATTCTTCAGGCTCGCGAACAGATAAGGCAGCTGCCTTTCCTGGTGTTCGAGGAGTCCGCGGGCCAGCTCAATTGGCTCACGTACCGACCGAGCTTGTTTGAACTGCAAGCTCTGACTCCTCAATTTGGTCTTCTTTGCTGCAGGAATCAAAAAAAATCAAATATTCTTGATTAATTTATTGCATAATACTAAAACTTAGGCTACCTTAATCTAAAATTAATTAGGTAAGAAGGTTATGATCCTTAATCTTCTTAAAATAAGCTTAATCACTTAAAAAGCGATACATTTGAGCAGTGTATCTTAATCCCTATGTGCTTCGGAAGGCACGTTAAGCCCTTGGTCCACCTACTATCTTGGGATGGTAGTCGTGCGTAAACACCCACTAATCAGCACTGGGTTGCGGGGTTACGGCCTAAACTCCCCACCGTAAAGTTTGTTTGGTAAGCCCTGTGCCCACTGTTGTTCTTAAAATGTAATGGGACCCAACTTGGGGTTTTAGTGAAGTAGCGACTGGAGAGATCGGTGGTCATGCGCGCAGACAGTAATCAGTCAAGCGTCTATCGCAAAGGCCGATTATCGGATGGTGAGCGAAAAATACCATCTCGAGTACCAAAGGTCTTAAATCGTTAACTTAATCGTTAACCCGTAAATCCGGCTAAGTCCTTCAATGTGGCTTCAGATCCAATCTTCCCATGGCCAAGGCCTATGTTATGCAGTGGGGCATCATAAGTTGGTTAATTGATTGTTTGATTATAGTTATTTTCGCAAATCTTACCTGTTGGCATCTTGGTTCGTACTCATGTTAGGCTCCGGGTTACGAAAGTCTGGTAAAAGCGCGCCGCGTGCAAACGCTTCCAGACTGCGCGCGCGCACGTATATAAACGGCCGGATGATGCGCAGATCATGTTCCCTGTAAAGAAAGTAAGAATGAGTAAGATTTCCTTCATAGCTTCACCGGAAAAAAAGGGTGTCTTAAAGTGCAAATAGGTCTTAGATATAATCGGGACAAAGAGCGCAATTGAGATTTATACCTAAAGCTCACGCACGCTCCTTTGATTTTTTATTTTTGCTGTTTTTTTAAAGCTTCAATGAGTTAGCGGCGGCGGGCCTAGCATCTAGTATTGGATAACAAGTCCCTAAAAGATTGGTTTTGTCGTGGTTTCCTGACGAGCTAGTGCTCCTTAAATGTTGGGATTACATCACCTTCTTGTTTACGTGTCAGGCTTTGCAACAAGCGGCTTATGTATGTACCTCTCAACCTAACACAGGTGAAGTTAGCTATAAACCTGGTTACTTAAAGAGACAGCTCTTCTTGGCCATAGGTACATGTGGCTTTCTTTAGAGTCGGTTTCTTCTGAATGGACTTTTAAAGATTGTTTTTCACAGCTTTGCCAAGTAAGTGGCCGGTGTATGCGGTTGTTAGCTCTAATCCAGCTTACCTGTCGTGCTATTGCGACTGAAGTGCAGCAAACGCACAAGCAGTAAAGGCCTTAGCATAATTTGGCGCGTAGCATAGCGTAATTAAGGTTTAAACCAGGTATCCTGAAGATATAGTGCATCTAGAGCAATGCAACTCACCCCCTTATTTTGTTTTTTTCAATCTTGCCATTGTCATATAAAGCCTTTTCAATATCTCTGGTTATCAGACCCTGAAAGTGCCACCATTTTGTCGCTTCATTACACTAAAGTGTTGATAATTCGTGGTTACCTGTCGAAATAGTGTAGATTTCTCATAGGTCTTTTAGCGCAGGTAGTTGGGCTTCAGTCTTCAAAAATAGTTACCTGACTAGATAGACGACTTTAGTGACTCCCCTCCCCTTAAATTGGCTTCTAAGCTTACTTTCAGCCTTATTAGACGCTGGAATGTAGGTAAGCGGTAGGAACCTGACGAGGTAGTGCGCCTGAGCGCGGCGAGTGTGCCGGCAGTGAAGGCGGCGGCGAGAAGGCTTCGCGCGCGTGGTCGAGCAGATCTGCGCCACGGCCGCCACGCCGTACCGTGCGCGCCCGCGCCCCGCGTACGCACCCCCGCACCCCGTGCTCCGCCCACACGCACGGGGGACGACCTACTTGTTCGTCCTGGGACATACATTAATCATAAATATCCACTAACATTCACACAGTGCCATCTAGCCTCAAGTTAAGCATGAAGCTAGTAGTATAGTAGTAATACATAAGTAAGTATATAGTCATAAATATACGTCTCTCTCTCGTGAACCTATCCCAGTCCACTGCTGGATATAGTTCTCCCTCATTTTGCGCCAGATATCCCGGTCCTCCGCTTTCTCATCTAGCCTCCACCAGCGACCTTTCGCAAGTCGTCGTCCATCGGGCCGGAGGGCATCCTATGCTACGCTTTCCAAGACGCGGTCTCCACGCCAAAATTTTTTTTCGGATTTCCGAACTGGTAGTGTTTACAGACCAACACATATGTTTAATTTATCACAATTGGGAAAAATAAGCCTATATGCATAAACTTTTTTTTGTAATATATGTTATACATAGAAACACCAGAACAATACAAACAGACATGTTTCATGCGTACAAATGTTTGTATGTCCGGGGATTGAACCCGGAACCCTTGGTATAGTAGCCAACGTCACAATCATAACACCAAATAGGTCATCAAATAAAATTCTATTTTATCAAATAAATAAAATCTTTATTAAGCAAAAACATCCGCATTTTATTGCAGATTACTTTCTTCAAGATTTTTTAAAACATTTCACTAATCCAATTTATAGTTTCAGGAAATATAAATGGTTTCATTGGAACAAGCTTACGTATTTATTGCCGTAGTGTAATGGTTGAAAAGTCGGCCATTGTGTAAGTCAGCACAAATTGAACCTTCGATATGGTAATGAATTATCAACCATTTATATCATTTGGGTCGTAAACCACGTGTGTATTCTGTATACATATAATTTTACTGCTTTTGCCCGCGGCTTCGCCCCGTTAAATACGGGATAGTAAATTATTCTGTTTTTAATCAGAATAATTTTAACACTGCAACACTGCCTTCTCCTTTTTCTTTTTTAAGGCTTAAGGCCGATTTGCAAAAACTTAAACTTACAATATGCAAGATTATTGTTCATGACAAATAGCCATCATACTTATTTTTAGCTTTCTACCTTGAAAACTATTTAAACTTGTAAAAATAATTATGTATACATATATCACTATACATAGGAATCCCCCGCCCAAGTTTAAAGCTTTGGAGTCCATTCCAAAAAAGACCAAATTTTAAAGGTTTTGGTCAATTTCCGAAAAAACCTATATATATATTATATATAATATACACATATATTCATTTAAAGGTAGTGGGATTAATTTCTAAAAAAAACCATATATTACATATATCTATATACTTAGGAACCCTTCCCCTAACTCTAGAGGTTTACATTTTTGTAACATATATATATATATAATATGAAAAAAAATCCGGTATAGTATCCCCCCTTCCCCTCTCTTTTAAGGCTTTTGGGCCGATTTTCGAAAAAAGAAAGATTTATTGTTTGTGACTTACAGCCCTCATACCAATTTTAGCTTTCTACCTTAAAAACTGCGGAAAATCGGATATGATACTTCCTCCCCTATTTGAAGGGCTTGGGGGTGGATTTTTAAAAAAAAGAAAAATATATTGGCATATTTTTTCGTTTCTGACAATTAGTCCGCATACCAAATTTCAGCGTCGTACTACAAAATTGCGGAATGTTCCATACAAACTCTCCAACCCTCATTTTAGGGAATGAGGGTGAGAACGGGATAAAAAGTAGCCTAAAACCTATTCTAGGTTATGTCTTCTACATACCAAGTTTCAATAAAATTTACCTTAAAACTGCGAAAAATCGGATAGATACTTCCTCCCCTATTTGAAGGGCTTGGGGGTGGATTTAAAAAAAATATGACTAATTTTTCGTTTCTGACAAATAGTCCGCATACCAAATTTCAGCGTCGTACTACAAAAATTGCGAATGTTCATACAAACTAGCCCCCATTAGGGAAATGGGGTGAGAACGGACAAAAAGTAGTCTAAAACCTATTCTAGTTACCTACTACCAACATACCAAGTTTCATAAAATCCGTTCAGCCGTTTAGGCGTCAAAGCGTAACAAACAGACAGACAGAGATACTTTCACATTTATAATATTAGTATAGATTTAACAAACTCACTTTTTGTTTCGTCGTCTTCCAATTTATCCTGGTATATGAATTTGACACCAAGCATTCTACAATATGCCATGAGATATCGGGATCCATACCCGACTCGTCGTCATGGACATACAACGCTCCTGAAACAAGAAAAATCAATTCAAATTCAGGTCCCAATTTGTTACTTTTAAAGGATTTCCGATGTTTAATCTAATCCCTGTTTTCTTTATTTCGATTGTGGCATCCATTTTGGAATCGCTTGCCAATAACATTATGATATAAAATAAATCTATCTCTCTCCCTTTAACCTATCGCAGTCCACTGCTAGACATAGGTCTCCCCCATTTTGCGCCAAATATCCCGGTCCTACGCTTTTCATATCCAGCTTCCACAAGCGACCTTTCGCAGTCGTCGGTCCATCAGCCGGAGGGCGTCCTACGCCCTAAATAAATACTAGCGAATAATCAAATAATGAAAGGTGACAAATGAAAACTACCTATGTGTACTTTAACTCTAAATGATGGTTGGGTGCCAGGCCAAAGGCAAAGTTGACGGAAAATTATAACTCTGCATGTCATGGGTAGGCGTTGTACTACTATTGGGGGATCAAATAATCGTCCCGTTAACTTGATTGCCTAAACATTATAATAATACAAATATTTTAACCATCATCATTGTTAGTATTTCACTGCTCGGTTAGACCTTGCTCTCCAAAACTACATGTCGGAGAAACAAGTTCCAGCGGAGCCCTTTTATTGATGGGCGTTCCCCAGGGCTCAATATTGGACCTTTTATTATTTTTAATTTATATAAATGATCTACCTTATTATACTCAAAACCTATGTGAAACTGTATTATTTGCTGATGATACATCTCTTATATTTAACGTAGATAGACAAAAAGAAACTTTTGACGATGTAAATACTACACTTTCTCAGGTATTACATTGGTTTACGACCAATAATTTACTTCTTAACTCTAAGAAAACCAAATGTATTAAGTTCACAATGCCTAATGTAAGGCAGGTAGATACTTTCATCACTTTGGATGAAGGACCCATGGAAGTAATAAATTCAACCGTTTTCCTGGGTATAAAATTAGACGCAAAATTGCAGTGGGGTCCCCATATTGCGGCTTTGGCAGGAAGGCTTAGTTCCGCTGCATATGCTGTAAGGAAGATAAGAAGTCTCACTGATATTGAGACTGCAAGACTTGTGTATTTTAGCTATTTTCACAGCGTGATGTCTTATGGTCTACTTTTGTGGGGTCTGCTGCTGATCTACAAACAATTTTGTATTGCAGAAAAGATCCATCCGTGCCATATACGGCCTTAAATCACGTGACTCACTAAGGGAATTATTTAAACAAATAAATATTTTAACATTACCGTCTCATACATTCTAGACTGCGTCATCTATGTACACAAAAATTTACATGTATTTTCAAAAAAGTCAGATAATCATAGTTTGAACACTAGGAACAAACACAAACTTGCCGTTCCAAATCTTAGATTGCATAAGGTTGGGAACTCATTTGTGGGATTAAGCATTAAAATATTTAATAAGCTACCACAAAATGTAATTGATTTACCCCTGCATAAGTTTAAGTCTCATGTAAAGTCTATTTTAATAAAAAAAGCTTACTATAGTGTTGAAGATTATATAAATGATAAAAACTCATGGACATGTTGATTTCCACGCCTGCACTATTGTTTTTTTTTTGTTGTCATCTATTTAAATTTATAAAATACTTAACTGCTTAATAGTACTTTTGTAGATTATTATATTTTTACCAATAATACGATAAAAATTGAAAATATAATTTGCTTTATATAATTATTTTGATTACAAATGAATCTGTATTCAACACAATTTTTTTGAAAAGAGTAACTACTGAGTTTCTTGCTGGTTTCTTCTCAGTGGAAAACTACCTCCCGAACCAGTGGTAGCTTCATTTGACATTCATAAGTGTTCTTTAAGGACCTAAACTGAATAAACACTTTCATTTCATTTCACTTTTCATTTCTATGACACAGAACCTCGGACTTTTAGTTAAGGATTGGATACATAAGAAATGAAAGAAACAAATATTTTTTCTGCATCAGTAAATTCATTACATAGGATACCAAATATATCTTTAGGTAAGATACATAATTAGTTGCAACATACAGAAGGACTATTTCATGCATGCTCTTTAAGTCACAGCAAAGTTTTCTACCAATACTGAAGTTGATCCCTTAGACCTCGCGTAGAACTGGTACTGGTGCATAGTGTGGAGCAGCGCTATCGACTCCCGCCCGCCCGAGAGGCACACTAACACTTTATCGCCCGGCCTGATCATGTTGAACTCCTGAATTGCCTGCAATAATTTAAGCCGTACAATCAATCAAAATTCATCATTTATAATATTATAAATTATTGATAAAAGAAGTTCTAACATCTATCCTCACGTGGGAGGTCGCACGAGCGGGGGCATTGATTTTAAAGCATCTGGAGAGGAACTAACTTAAACTTATTTCGATAATAATAATAGGCAAAATAGTAATAGGTCTACAAGTAATTAAATCATAAAAAACATATTATGGTTTCTTTCACCATCAGCTCGAAACCCAGCTTTTCGAAAATGACGGCGGGAGGAAGAAATCAACGAACCAATGCGTTTATACTTGTAGTTTCATTGGGTGGATCGCTTACACCTATCGCAGTGCACAGCTAATGTCTTTCACATTTTGTGAACGAAATCCCGATCCTTTACTTGCCTCATCCAGCCTATCTCTATCAATGACTATTCGCATGTCATCAAACTATGGGTGAGTTGTGTTTAATTGTAGACTATCTAGAATTTCACCTCAACTGTGGCCTTCCAGATGGGCTTCGGGGGGCAATGCCACTTGCCCTCGTCATCAAACGTGAAGTCAGTGAGTGAGGTGTCGCTGCAAGCGCTGCTGTCGTCGTCCCACTCGCACTCTTCTTTAAGAAGACGACATTCTGACTCGCTGAGAAGAGAATGACAACCATTTAATATATTACTTCCAAAAAATAAAAAAAGAAAATGACTTAAAATCTACTTACGTAGTACAGGTAAGTAAACACGCATTATCTTTGGTAAAGACGAAAATGGATGAAAAAAAATAACAGTTTTTTGAAACCTGGATGACGAAAGTTAATAAATATAGACTGCTGATTATAGTATCTACAAAATACTTTAGAAATAAAATGTTGGAAGCTGGTAAGAAACAACTATTATTCTGGTACAAACTTAATGTTTACTGCTGGACAAAGTCCTCCACTAATGACTAACTTTATTAAAGGGCCTCGAACCGCAACCCTCCGCGCTGATCCATTGTTTTCAGACCCTCGTTCTTTATTTGATAAGATGCATACTCATCTAGGTTAGGTTCGCTTGCATCTAATTTAATGGCCATCAAATAATTACATAATTATAATCTCACCTTCGCTCGTAGAAATGTTCATCATTGGGAACTCTTTGATCGGTCCCATAACCACTGGACCTTGAGCTTCGGTCTGAACAGCTGGAAGACGCGTTGGATGACCTACTCGATCTCTTCTCGGACGCCGATGCAGTTCTGCAAATAACAATTTGTAGTTTTAATGAACTCTACTCTAGAAGCACTAGGACCTAACTACTTAGTTATTTCATCAACATTTCAATTACGATCAATACAAAGCAAATTGCAATAATTAAATTAGTCTTAATGTTTCATATTTCTGGTTTTTAGGTTAACACTTTTCTGTAGATAGTTTTGTATGTATCACTGCCTTCAATGCCATAACTCAAACGCCTATATTATTTATAATGCTGGCCTCAAATTATTGCCTTGACTAATTCAAAACATTTTATGGTACATCTGATAAATGTGATCAATGAAATGAAGTCTTAAAAATGTTTAGTTCGAATCATTTATTTACTTATGATACTATTTAAATCTCGACAAAATCTAGTTCCGCACAGATTCTGGAGTATAAGCATCTCGCGTCACGGTGACGCGTTTGTCGAAGGCTACCGGACTGCACAGATGACCGACTTAGATATTCCAATGGAAAATCGATGGTAAGAAACCCGAGCACGTCACTTGACATTAAAAACCATGTTTAAATTTGCATGAATAGTCATGTATGTAGTAAGTCTTTTTTAAAGAAGAATAAGATTTACGTACATATAGGCAATATACTACTCCACACATTGACATACTATCTTTTTAAATTAAATTTATTATTTTACGTGTGAAAGATCCTGTAAATGTTATAAGTTAAGTATTAAATGTGTATTAACCACTCTTTCACTTATCATAATTTCCGAATAATACTTTAATATTTAATAGACACATAGTGAATATCTCATACATGGGTCCTCTTTGTAAAATAGCATCAAGTATTCCAATGGCTTTCGATAGCTTAAACAAATTTGGCAACAACAAAAACTAGACCATTTTAAATGTGACTACATTTATATACTTTGTGATTGTACACCACACACTGTATACCATAACGAACATTAGGCTTGTGGTCGTTGGTATACCTACTTCTAATTAATTTATTACAGAACAATGATTAACAGGTTCACAACCTTACATTTATAGCAGCTACAGCTCAAAATTCCTTATTAAATTTTAATTACGGTAACTGTCACTATGAAAAATGGGAGCGGGTGAAAAATGATTACCAACAAAGATGTTTGAGTAATTGCCAAGGAGTGCCGCCCACTGTTTATTATAACCATTAAATATAATCGCGACAGATTTGCCAAGTTCTAGATACATCAAGTTGTTTACAGGGTTTATTCACCTCTGTAGAGGTCGCTTTTGCCCACACAAATAATGCAGTTACATGTGCTACACATGTGTTTTAAATATTTTATCAATTAATAGCGCCCTGTCCCG
>PQWD01013832.1:0-160192 GCA_019425675.1 Leucinodes orbonalis | reverse complement strand
TGTATGATTTAAAAGTGCGTGACGGATTTTGGTGCAGTTTTTTCAAAAGATTTAAGAGGAAGGTTTATTGTGTATAATAGCACCCATTAAATAGTGGAGAAATACTGTTATTTTTGAGGTTTGCGGCGGTACCAGCATTGCTTCTATGCGAAGCCGGGGCAGGTAGCTAGTTTGCAATATAAAAAAGACAAGGGTCACTCTGTCATCATCATCATCCTAGAAAACATCATACTCGTAGATCACGAATATTACTGTATATTCCTGATTCAAAGTATAGAGCACGAAAAAGTGACATTTAGCTTTTTTATTCCGATATCATTGGAAATCTGGAGGGATGTAAAGTCATTAATCAATATTTATGCAACAAGCATTATACAAATATAAAAAAAAAACATTAACAAAGATATGAAGGAAGACAGTCTTGGCACAGTTGTATTAGGAGCTTTTATTAAAAAAGTTTATCGGACCCAGTCTAAAAGTTTATCTGAGTGTATTTAGAGATATCTTTTAGTACATACTAACCAAATATTTCGGAAATTTAATGAATTTTGATATCACTGTTTTGGTAAGTAAATATTTAATCCTATATAACCTGTGTCTTAATTTATCAGTATATAAATTCAAACTAATACACTTTTAGACATGCTCTTTCTAGCAAGTAATATTGAGACTAACAACAAACAAACCATTAATTTTAATATTTTTATATATATTATACATAGAAAGCACTCAGACTAATACAACCACCTTAAGATCATGTGAAAACAATATCTTACGCAAGTATTTTTAAAACAAACAATCCGTTTTATCCATTCAAAATAATACCTTCGGAGAATCCAAAGTTTTGAAGAGTTTTCTTCGAAAGTTATGGTTTCCAAAACATATTTCATGTTATGGCTGAAAGCTTTTAGCATTATTCTAGACGTATTCTCACTTGGTAAGGTGTGATACAAGAAATTTATAGCCACACCTGTCATAGGCTTGCGCCACATTGTGAGCGAGGATAGATTTTCTTTAAATTTTCTTAAATTAATGTACTAAAATAAAATGTTATTTGTTTTTTTCACCAAAATGCTAATGAAATAAGTTGAGTGTTTTTAATACTGACTACTGTTGTTGACGACATATGACCTTATAGTTTTGCTGGGCAATTTGTGAGTCTAAGATCTTTCTTCCTATATTAATAATAATAATTAAATCTCAATCAACGGTATATTATTGACTTGTGAGACTTGTGTAATTAATATGTGATCTACATATTAATTACACAAGTCTAAGATCGTCATAGATTGGGCACAGAAAGTAGACTAAGGGCGTTGTGAGACAGCTAAGTAGTAAGTTTGGAGGAGTTGCCTCACAACTAAAGCTCACAAATAATAAGTTTCTATTTAATACGTGTTTGCATTTTATACTACACAATCAAATGATGTCAATCCGCACTGAACAATAAAGTTAATCAGAAATGAATACAGTAGAATTTGAATTTAATATTTATAATTTTAAATATTTTTATTGCTTCTTGTATTATCTCTCTTCAACCTATCGCAGTCCACTGCTGGACATAGGTCTCCGCCATTTTGCGCCAGATATCCCGGTCCTCCGCTTTTCTCATCCGTGTTAATAGGAATATACCAATATCATTATCATTCATTGAATAACTGATTTCATTATCATTTTCAAATTATTGTTTTAAAAACTGAACAGATCATATTATGTATTTAGATGTAAAGAGTTGCAAGCAAAAAAATACAAAAATCATTCATAAACTCTTTATTCAGTTTCGATCTATAATAATGTAATCTATCACTGTTCCGTGCTCTAGTATATTAAAAACTTCGAGCGATATTTCATGAAAATATCGCTTGCGATGGAACAAGAACTTGTTTCTTTCGACTAAGTGGCTCATGTCATAGCTGAAATTTTTCAGGCGAACAAAATTATGATAATATGTATGATAAGAATCATCTGTGTAGGTACATAGCGTTGATGATATGGTGTTTGATGTGTAAGAATATTTTCTTGTCGCGAGTCGTTTATGTTGGTATAGTCTTGTAATATTTTTCATTTATAATCATACTAGCTTGTGAAATGACTGGGTACCTTTAAACGATACTTATATCTGTTGTCTCGGGTGACGGGCGCAGTACTGCATTGATGGAGAATAATAACTGTTTATCAGTTGTTGGTATCACTTACCATCAGGTGAGCGTCTTGACCGTTTGTAACATGAAAAAACTTTTTTTATATATCTTATGTGTACATGCTGTATGATCCGGAGATCGTAGAGTCGATTGTCCCGCGTAGAGAAGTCACTTTGTGCGATTTTTCCCAGTTCCGATAAAACATTACAGGTTGAATCTGTTTGGAAAGGTGATTCCGTTCTTCGGGAGTCACGTAAGCCCACTTTATGGTTGGCCTTGACGCTGTGCCATTTGTACGATTGGGCAGTACCATTGATGGTACAAATGACACAAATTTACGAGTAGTCCCATTTGGTACAAATGGTACTTCCCATCCGACGCTCCACCGATGCGTTTGCTGCTTAACTTGAGAGAATGCAGTAGCCGTTGAGCTGCATTTTTGCCTGCTTATATTTAGTTATTTACTCTTATTAGAGTTCATAAATATTCAGATGGAAAGTGTGGATCTTATTCGATTAGTTCTCTTTGTGAGCTTTCTTGCTTTGCTTCTAAGGAACGACTCAGTATTTTCATAAAACCTAGATTTGTGAGTCAAATTACAATTATAAGGCTGAAAGTCTGGAAATGAAATGCTGTTTTCTTACCAAGCGCTATGGAATTAATGAATTTCAATTTCAACTTTGGCTAACTAAGACTAAAAAGATGTGTGTGCGGTGTGACTAAATTTATAATTATATCCACTTGGTGTGATCTCTATTTATAACGTAATGTAATCATTAATGTTTTCTCTTGACAATGATGTTATAATAATATAATACGAGTAAACAAAGTTACTGACATAGCCGCCAGAATCAGCAAGTTGAATGGCGTGGGGCAGTTACGTATGTCGCAAACCGATGGCCGTTGGAGCAGATGAGTTTGGAGTGGAGACCGCGTCTTGGAAGCGTAGCGCAGGACGACTCCGGCCGATGGACCGACGATTGCGAAAGGTCGTGGTGGAAGCTGGTGAGGAAAGCGGTGGAGCGGAATATCTGGCGCAAAATTGGCGAGACATTTGTCCACCACCATCCACATGATAGTGGATTTATTTTTTATTTTTCACACTGACATGGGCGTAAAAATAAAAAATAAATCCAGTTTTATCCCGTCAGCAATAACTGTGCAACCATAACCGGATATCATTTCAAATTATGACACGAAACAGATGCGATAAAAACTACGGTGCAAATCCACAATACTATTGTAGAACTTACAGATAGTGTCTAGACGGGTTATGATACGGATTGTGGAATACAATAGTAAACTTACCAAGTACGGGAAACCGATCTTCTGTATGAGTAATATTTACCAGTAGTTGACTATTCCGAATGGTTAAACGGATTTGCACGTAGTAATATAGAGAGGTATAGATGGTGTAAGTCGCCTTATGATTATTCCTTATTGGAGATTCTACTGCTAAATTCTATATTAATTTTTCTCTCGAACTGGTATTTTCCCGGATGTTTGGCGCAAAGCTCTTGTCTATCCACTTCCTAAAATATCTAATCCCATTTCTCCTAGCCAGTTCAGGCCCATTTCTATCCTACCTTTTCTTTCGAAAATTAATAAAGCTTGTGTATTAAAGCAGCTGTCTACACATCTAACACAATATAATTTGTTAAACCCTTCCAGTCTGGCTTTAGATCAGCTCATAGTACTCAACTGCTCTACTTAAGGTGACTGAAGATATTAGAGAGGCTATGGAAAGTTCTAAACTACTGTTCTCGTGTTGGATTTTTCCAACGCCTTTAATACCGTGGACTATGACCTACTTCTTCTACTTATCTGCTCTTGCCACGGTGTTGATTGGTTTTCATCGTACCTCTCTGGACGTCAACAGTCTGTTACAATAAGGTCTTCTAAATCTGATTGGAACACTATAGTCTCTGGTGTGCCCCAGGGTGGAATAATATCCCCCCTCTTGTTTTCTATATTTATAAATTTAATTACTGAACATATTGTTTGTTCATATCATTTGTACGCTGACGACCTGCAACTGTACTTGAGTGGTAATATTAATGAACTAACCGAGGTTGTTGCTAAACTAAATCAAAATCTTGAACGAGTATCTGATTGGTCCCGTAATTTTGGGGTAACTGTAAATCCTTCCAAATGTAAAGCAATCGTCGTTGGTAGTTCTAGATTTGTGTCTAGATTAAATATGTTGGATTTGTCGCCTATACAGTATGAGGGTTGCTCTTTGCAGTATTGCAGTTCAGTTAAAAACATGGGTTTGCATCTGGACTCCACTCTTAATTGGCAGGCACATGTTTCAGAAGTTAGTAACAAGGTCGTTAATTATCTGAGGAGTTTGTACCGATTTAAGTTCTTTCTTCCATTTAAAACCAAACTCGCTCTTGTACAAACGTTAATTTTACCTATAATTGACTATGGTGATGTTTGTTACCCCACCGACCACTAAGTGGCGCTGTTAAGTAAATTGGATCGTCTTCTTAATAATTGTATCAGATTATTTCGGCTTACGCAAATTTGATCATATTTCTTTCTACCGCTCCCATTAAATGGCTCCCTATCCGTCAGCGCCGGAATGTAAGATTACTTTGCACCCTTTATTCTATTCTCAACGACCCCTTTCTCCTTCGTATCTCAGGGAAAGTTCCATTTTCTGTCTCAAACTCATAGTCGGTCACTTCGCTCTTCTGACAATCTTCGTATGGGTACCCCCTGCACCGCACTGACTTTCTGACTAAATCTTTTACCATACAAGTCACTCGGCTATGGAATGAATTGCCTATGGATATTAGATCAGCTCCATCAAAGTTTTCTTTTAAGAAAGAGTTAGGTTATTTTTCTTCAACGTAACTCGTAAGTCTTTCTTTCATATTATAAAATCTCACTGGTTATCTACTCATGCTTTTTATTGCTTGCATTTTCATTTTACTGTTTATGTATTTATATATTGTAATAGTAAAATATATATTATGTAGTATGTATTATATGTATTCATTTTAATATATATTTGTTTATGTTAATTTATTATTTTAATTTATTACATATATATATATATATAAATTATTAAAATAATAATTTAAAATAATATATATCTATAATAAAAACTAAAAATAATTATGATATATATTATTTTTAGTTTTTTCGCTAGTGTTAATTTTTTTTCTTTTCTCTTCTTTTCTCGCCGCACCATTTTTCTTTCTCTGCATATCCAAAGGTTAGCTGGTAGAGAATACCACATGGGATTAAGTTCGCCTTTGTACATAATTTATATAAAGAAATAAAGATAAAATAAAGAAATAATATTTATTATATAAAAGCGGAAAAAAAATAAAGAAAGAAAACATTCCATCATCATCAGCTCTTTAAACGTCCCCACCGAGGGGCACCAGCTTACCCGTATAGGGTGTAGGCCTCCGTCATCCACGCGGGCCCAGTGCGGGTTGGACGACTTCACGCACAACCATTGATTCTCTTCGTAAGTGTGCGCAGGTTTTCTCACGATGTTTTCCTTGACAGTACGAGCGTCGGATAACGTACATATATTATCGAAAATTTGAAAACTCATTGTTACGTGGCGGGATTTGAACCTCAGCCCTCCTGAAGTTTATGAAGGAAAAAGAAATAATGTTTTTTAGAGAAATGGTTATGGTAGTTAAAGGAAATTGTATTGAGTAGATTTTTTATGGCTGTATTTTTTAGAGAAGTGTATTTAGAAGAGAGTACACTACTTATTGGTTTATATCAAAATGTTGTTATTATAAGTTTTTTAATGATTTTTTGCGATAATTCAGCATCAATAAATTTGTATTATATTATATTAGTGGAGGAACCTGTCTGCTGTACTATTTATGAATGTAATAATAGAGTTAATAAAATAAATGTACTATCTTAGTAAGGCACAATAAACTAGGAATAATTGTTTTCCGTTGTTTTGGATATGAAAGAAAGAAAAACTATTGACCTTTACAATAAAATACACAGTCAAGAAAAAACACTACATATTACTACGCACTTATTTTTTAAAATAAAACTATAAACACACAAAAAAAACGGTCAAAGGGTTCCGTCTCAGCTTAAGCCATTGCGACGCTATAAATAAAGCGTCGCAATAGCGCCGATATTCTGACGGAAACCAGTGACCGGATATGAAATAGTTTTTGTTATTTCCAAATAAATATGATGAATTTTATCTGGTATTTGTATTCCCGAATAAGTTTTTTCGGTTAATTGAATATCAAGTACTGTTTTTAAAAAATAACATTCAATGTAATTTTTTTTTCTCAAATCACGGGGGAGGTGTAGTGTGTATAGCCACCCTCCCTCACACATAGACATAAGTTAGTATATAAGCATAGATGTAAGTCATTTGATATATACAATATACTCAGAGTGCGCATTCAATACGTGTTTTCATTCCGTCTCCCAGTGTCCCACATTGCACTCCCGGTATAAAAGCAACAGTCCACACCATTGAGCCACCGACGCTCATTTATTGGCCACAAAGTACAATGCATATAAACGTTACAAATAATCGAAAGAATAAAAAAAATAAAGGTGCATAATTTGACAGGTACAGCCTCAGTTTAAACTGCAGTAGTATGAATTATTAAAACTTAATTAGATTAAAACACGAGAACGTAACTCTAGATAAAACAAAAAATTGGCCAAGCGCGGGTCGGACTCGCCCGTGGAGGGTTCCGCAGCAGCATGTAACAAAAATAAAGTATTTTTTATTTACTTAGGTACCTACTACAGCTTTAATATGTAAAATAGTGGTTCACCGTTTATGACGTATAAAAAAAACTACACACCAGAAATCGTTCAAACTAAATTTCGTTGTTAGATTTTATGGTAATGTACATCATATATTTTTAATTTTATTTTATCAATCCCATGGTTTAGAAATTAGTGGGGAGGACACAATTTTTTCAACTTTGGAAGTGTCTCTCGCGCAAACTATTCAATTTGTAAAAAAAATATATTAGAAACCTCATATCATTTTTCAAGCTCTAAACATTGATAGCCCACACGGAGGGGTACGATGAAAATAAAATTTTGAGTTTCAGTTCAATGTATGGGGAACCCCAAAATAATTTTTTTTTTCAAGTTCCTTGTCAAAACCTAATAGCGGTTTACGGAATACATATACTTACAAAATTTGCATATTGTAGTATTTATAGTTTCGGAGAAAAAAGGGTGTGACATACGGACGGACAGACAGACAGACATGACGAATCTATAAGGGTTCCGTTTTTTGCCATTTGGCTACGGAACCCTAAAAATGTCATCGACCTTGTAAGCTACTAGCCCACGTGCTAAGACCTTTTTTTTTAGTAGGGGGGTTTTAGCACGTAGATCAAGCGTATCAGAAAATTATTTTGGGTGAAACCTGGTACCCATTCCAATGTCGTGAACAGAGAATATGAGTAGGGTATGCAAAGTGAGTGACACTAATCGCAAAAACAATAAATAATTTATGTATTTGTCAAATTGAATGCTGTTTATGACAGCAAATCGCCTACGGTTTCAAATCTGTAGAGGAAAATGGGCGAATAAGTGGCAATCATTTAATATGTTGCCGATTTTCCGGGTTGTTTGGATGCACAGGCTATGGAGTGCACGTCACTGCCCATTCCATATCCTCTCTTTAACCTATCGCAGGCAATTTCTCTACATAGATCTTCCCCATTTTGGTTGGCAAGTAATCAACTCACCCTCAACTTAAATAAAATCAAATTTATCACCTTTACAACAAAACGTTCGTTGCAACCTGTCTCCACTTATAAGATTAAAATTCACAATTGTGATAATTTGTTAAGCAGTTGTTGCACTTGTGATTAAGATAAAATTGTGTTTCAAATAAATAAATAAAATTTAGCGCTTTATATCCCGGACCTCTGCTTTTCATCCAGATTGTATTGTCGACCTTATGCAAATCCATCGTGCCGGAGGACGTCGTACGCTTGCCATAACGCGAACTCTACTACAGAATTCGTTTACTCCAACGGCCGTTAGTGTTGCGACTAGGTGGACTCGATATTGAGTCGTCTTGGTAGATACCAATCAATGCCAGATATCGTCCCGTGAAATAGGAGTGTTATGCACTTTTGTGCTTCGGGATGAGGGCACTGTAGCTAGTGGCATTACCGAGTATAAGAGACCTAGCATATGATGTCTCAGGTGATCGGCGCAGTGCGGCATTGATGGAGAATAATAACTGTATGTCAGCTGTTGGTCTCTTTCGATGCCGCTCTGTCATGGTCTTATTACTGACCGCCTGTTGAGCTTTCTGTACACTCAAAAATTAAAAAATATTCGTCACCGGCCCACTGCCACTTCAACTTGCTAGTCCAGCGAGCTGTGTCGGTCAATTTAATCATCTTACAAATAACATAATTTCTAATGTTATCCCTGAAACTAACCCCTATTAAATGAAACCTAAATATAGTGACTTGCGTAGAAACCAACTCGATAGATTAGTAAAAATGACAATCTCCAGGAAAACTAGAAAGCGTCAGATCAAAACCATTTAAGTATATGAAACACACTGTATTGTGTTAGTAATCTGACGAATTGAACATGCCATAAGGAAATCAGCGAACCACAAAACAGAATAAAAACACGTGTATTCCTAAGGCAATAAATAATAATTTTCTTTTGTTTTTATACTCGTCAATAAGCAATTCAAAGACTTAATATTTCAATACAATTTATTTCTCCGAATAACCTTTATTTTCAATCAATTCCACCCCACACCTACCCCTTTACCAACCTGTGACTACAAAGACTTGAGATTGACATTGACATGGCATTTAGCTCTTGATAATGCCATAAACAACCCGCATTTACGTCATAATGTCTTTGGAAGACAGCATCAATTTGTCTATGGAAACACGAAAACTCATTGTTAATTGAATTTTTATTTTATGATCAGGATATTTGTAATGATTTCAAATACAAAAGGGTATATTTATAATATCATATTGGTCACGAGTGCTCTTTATGTACATTTAATTTAAACAATGAGGGTGAGATGAATACAGAATAATAATAACGAAATAATGAAATTCAATGCACTAGAAATAAACCTAAACTCTTTATGGCTGTGCGGTGTGTCGTGAGCTCTATGGTGACAGGCAATGTAATTAATGGATACCTATAATGTGACTTGACATCTGCATGTCCAGGTTAGCAACTAAATTTATGTCTCAATTTAGAGCCACAATTCTTATAAGGCATATGTACGCTACCAGCCCTATAACTTTAATGTCACTAATTAAAAAACACTATATTTTCGATACTTCGTTGTGACGTAAAGCTAGCTTGTGATGCCAAGAGTTTCCATCTGGTAGGGTCAATTTATGATTTGTTGAATTCAAAAATAAGATGTACGCAATACAAAAAAAACAATTCATTATGTTTGGTATTAAAGTACAATAAAAGGGCCAGCTCAAAGCATCCATTTATAAATTTTAATATTACCAAAATAAACCATCTTTCAAAAAAGTTAAATCGTTTTTTCCCCTTTTATACTTCCAAATTGTAATTAACAGCAACCTTATTGAAATTTTAAAAATAAAACTTCGACTTAAGGTTTGAATTATCACCTTTCATGTTGAAAACTCTTTCCCGCTATTAATCCAATTAATTATTCCAAGCCCGCCATTTTAGCCAGGTTTTTTTAATTACTGCTTTGGACTTGGTATTTGATTTGATATTCAAGCAATTTCGCATAATGAGGATTAAAATATATTTCAATTTTGGGGTCTCGTGTACAAGTATTATACACATATTGATCTTGTGCTGAGATCCATTGCTTTACTTATTATTAGTAAATTGCTATTTAAATTAAATTTTATTGTAATAATAAATAGTTCGGCGGACCATCAACTTGTAGTGGCCGTGAGTCGTTGGCGTATATTTAATTTTAATAGGCGTACACTCTTAAAAAATCGGCATTAGAAAATCTAACCTATGTAATAATAAAAAAACAGACTTACAGACTAGATTAAGCTCAAATAAGAGTCGCTTTATTCAACTATCCGATTTGGTGTAATGGTTGAGATGTCGGCTATTACACTAAGGGTTTCGAGTTCGATCCCCGGGCAGTACAAACATTCGTGGGCATGAACATGTCTGTTTGCATTGGTTTGAGTGTTTCTTTGTATAATATGTATTTACGAAAAAGTATATAAGTATGTACATGTTTAGTATTCATATTACTTGCTAAATGCTTAGTTTGTCGGTGGATATTTATATTCCTAACCTGCATCGGTGCTCCAGAGTGCTGGCCGGTAAACCAGGTAAACCTCGTGTCACAAATTTATTATTCCGAGTACAACCCTTAACGTCTCAGTAAATCCCTTTCAAGAGCCAGCGCGAGTTAAGCCACCCGATAATTAGTTTTGGAACTAATTATTTCCATCGCTCTAAGTCTCGAGCATCTTACTGAGGGCTAACAGTCAACTTCATTGCTTGTGAACTTCAAACTATGTTTTTCATATTAAAAGCTTTGCTTGTAATTATTCATATTCATATCATATATCTAGAGCGTCGGTGGCACGGTGGCTCAACGGTGTTGACTGTTATTTTCCGATCTGAAGGGCGCAGGTTCAATCCCGCAACGTAATGACACGCCAATGTGTTTTCAAATTTTTGTAATTAAAGGTACGTTATCCAATGCTCTTATGGTAAAAGAAAACACTGTGAGGAAACCTACGCACGGCTACGAAGAGATTCTAAGGTTGTGCGTGCAGTGAGCCAATCCGCACTGGGCCCGCGTAGGCGACTAAGGCCTATACATCAGGCACGGATATGCTCGTGCCCTTCGGTGATGATGATGATGATGCTGTAAATTATTGCTTTTGTTGGTTTATAATGGTTCCTAATAACAGGTACCTACCTCAACATGAATATGTGGCTAAAACTGGCAGAATAATTCTAGCCGAAAATATACTTCAGTCAGTTTCTTAAAATGTACCACGGACTGGTTCAATCTAAAGGGGGTGCACTAGGACTCTATACTACTCGACACATTAGGAAGAATGCATCAGTTAGGTTGACTTCAAACGTAAAATTAATGTAATAGAAGTCCATAAACTAGACAAGAGATTGTTCGGCAGAATGTGCACTTGGCCGGTAAGGTTGAGTTTAGTTATGAAACATGAGGTCAAATAGACTATTTGGCAAGATCCAACACGGGCCAAAGATGATAGCACAGTCAATCACTAGTGTAACAATGGTAATAGTTAACATATCATAATATAAAACAATAAAAAAACGATAAATTATTCACTTACCAGAGCGCATTGTTTAACAGCTCGTAGGTCTGGCCAAATTAATCTAGTTTCAACCGAAAATATCTCAATATGACTGAATTCAAAAGACATATTTATTATCATTATCATTGGAGCCTAATAATATGTCCACTGCGGAATGAAGGGCTCCCCTAATGATTTCCACTCGGGCCGATCCCTAGCAATTGACATCTAACTGATATACGCCACCTTAATCAGGTAGTACGTATATTATACGGATTTAAAAGGCAAGTCGTACGAGTCATTTTTAATTTATGAAATGTGGCTAACTCACTTTTGAACATTAAAAGGAATTACGGTACATGTTAACCCTTTGACGCTGAAGGCGCCAGACACTATAGCTTTTCTATTGTGTCTGGATTCCCGGCATTCAATGGGTTAAGAAATTTCACCGGCCGTCTTACATTTCAACCCACACAGTTTTATCATATTCATCCGTATATTTTCGTCTTCATTACTTCACTAAAGTAACATTTTACATTTATAACAATGGCGGAGCTTAAAATGGGTCATTCGCTCCTCATTTGGGGTACAAATGGGCTTATAGAACAAACTTTTTAATTATGAACGCTTTTTCTTTTTGGACCGCTCTGTGTGCGAAACTTTTATTCATCTGTATACCGGCGAAGCATTGCCGTTTGTTGGGAGTTACAAAAGAGTTTGATTATATTCTATTTTACATTTGGTGTCGCGGTTGAGAGGTCGACTGCAACACCAAGGGTTCCGGGTTCGATCCCCGGGCAGTACAAGCATTTGTGTGCATGAACATGTCTGTTTGTAATGGTCTGGGTGTTTTCTATGTATAATATGTATGTATTTACAAAAAACAATGTATATAAGTATATTTATCCGTTGTTTAGTACCCATAATACAGGCTTCACGCTTAACTTGGGACTAGATGGCGCTGTGTGAATGTCAGTGAATATGTATGTATATGTATGTATAAATATATTTTTACTACTATAGAGGGCAAACGAGCAATTGCCTCATCAGGATGGTCTATGCTACCGCCTCCCATGTACATTTGCAATACCAAAGGGCATAGAGATGCGTTGCCGGCCCTTTAAAAATACGCTTTTTTTGTAGGACGCCAGGGTCTAAATTCCGTTACTTTAAAATGCGCTAATAAGATCGTAATAAGGAGTATAAATAAGTCGAGATTAATGGAGTAGGTGTCACGATAAATAATTTTGTAACTTACTCTAAATATAAGGACATATTTTGATGTTGTTTATTATCCCAAATAAATAATATAAAATTGTTTCTTTTTTGGTAATTTCATACATATTATACAAGGAAACACCCACCACACCATTACAAACAGACATGTTCATGCACATAAATGTTAGTACTGCCCGGGGATCGAACCCGGAACCCTTGGTGTAAGAGCCGACGTCTCAACCGTTATACCAAATTGGTCGTCTATTTAAAGTCTGGCATAAAATTTTAATCGATTCTATTCAACCTATCGCAGTCCACTACTGGACATAGGTCTCCCCCATTTTGCGCCAGATATCCCGGTCCTCCGCTTTTCTCATCCAGCCTCCACCAGGGACCTTCCGCAAGTCGTCGGTCCATCGGGCCGGAGGGCGTCCTACGCTCGATAAAAGTGTTAAATGCAAATCCATGATCATTTTGATATCCATTTCCGTTCATTAAACAAGTTAGAAATGGGTCAGCGCGAAGTGGTAAATGATAATAAAGCAGCTTAAAGCGCTGATTTGTTCTACCACAATTGATTTGTTTGAAATCGGCTAGTAATTTTGTGAATATATATCCGGTTATCTATTTGCAGCGGTTGGATTTGTGTCGGTCGTGCTTGAAAATCGCTTTGAGATAATCGTTTTAATTTAATATTATATATCTCTTTAAAGTTGTATTCTTATCAATTATAATTATACTAGTAGTTATTAATATGTTTTCGAATTTTTTAAATTTTATGTACGTTTATTAGAAAGAAAACATCTTAAGGAAACCTGCGTACGCTTACGAAGAAATCAAGACGAAATAGAAATATCCACTGATATTCACACAGCGCCATCTAGCCCCAAGTTAAGCGTGAAGCCTGTTTTATGGGTACTAAACAACGGATTAACATACTCATATATATTTTGTTTTGTTAATACTTACATATTATACATAGAAAACACCCAGACCATTACAAACAGACATGTTCATGCACTCAAATGTTAGTACTGCCCGGGGATCAAACCCGGAACTCAAATGAGTCGTCTTAATTAAAAGGTTATGCATGAAGTCGATGATGATTAATAAGCTGAATATGAATCTTTTTTTGAAAACAAAATTAATATTTAGATCATTTCAAAGAGATATTTAGGAATATAATGTTTTGTGGATCAGTTTGCAATTTGATTCCCAACAAAGTGTTAAAGCGTAATAGGCTTTAATTTGTTTTTGATTAATTAAAAGTACCTTGGTTCAATCATTTATAATGGCCATTAAATATTAATCGTACTTGGCATGAAATTGGGAACTTCCGTCTTCCGAACATTATTTTGGCATCGTGCTATGTTTTTGTTTAATTTCTATTTACGTAGATATTTTGTAGAGACAGAAATAATATTCTATTTGAACGCTCGAATATTCAGTAGATAAATCATTAATATTATTATAGAAAAACGGTAGGAATTCTCCGTTCCTTTGGCAGTGGACATGATGATGATGATAATGTTATATATTTGAAAATGATATACCTGTCGCAGCCAACTAGTTATAAACAATGATGTAAAAAGTATAGATTCGTAATATGCTCACAAAACAACTGAAAAAAGTGTTCCGAATGCAGTGACAGCACACAAACACATTTATTTCGAATGAGTGAATATTCTCTTTGGCGGTTCGTTATTGAGGCACAGGTGGCGTATCTACCTTAATGTATACTGAATATCATTGGTTATAAATAGCCATTAAATCAAACAGCTCTAGCCCTTTGACTGAACAACGTTATTCAATCGCACGGCTGTATGTCGCTTAGCCGACTTGTTGACTGCAACACTAAAGCTTGATGACGCTTAACCAAGAGTGAACTGCATATGTGCAAATAAGCAGTATATCCCTGTGCTCCCCGATAAACCTGAAAATTGCGATCATTTAAGCTCTTTATTTGCCCTACATCTTTTAAATTATAGGCAATGTGCAGCCAACAGTAATGTTTTTTTGAGAAAAGGAATTCATATTACTATTTTCGCTAATCGTGTCATTCACTTTGCATACCCTGCTCATAATCTTGGGTCTTTCCACTGCACTCATGCCTGCTGATCTTTCTGAGTGTTAAAGACTACCATACTACTTAGATTGTAGCCGGCACCGACTTATTTATTAGCTACAGTAACCTCTTCCCGAAACACAGAAGAGCAAAACATTTCTGTTTCACGGGACGATATCTGGCACTGCGGTGGTACCTACTTAGTCTACCCCTAGTAACCATCGTCGAGGTATGTTGACATTTTTCAACACAAAATTGCACAAGTATTTGTAAACCTCAAAACTGGGGGGGCGATATACATCGATGTATTAAAAACACTCGATGTATTGTAACGATGCATCGAATCAAACCGATGTATTTTTAATTATTCAATATCGACTATAAATCGATGTTTTTTTACTCGATGCATCGGATCGATATTTTTATTTTATTAGTATCCATTTAATTATTTTATTTTATTATTTACCTTGTTTATGATAAGTATTCAAATATCGATATTACATCGATACCACTATCCGATGCATGACATCGGAATAAACATCGATGTTATTTTATTAAGTCCCATCACTACTCAAAACAAATCATTCCCCGTCCCTTGCAAATCTCGTATTATTATTGAACAGATTCATACACATTACATTACACCCCATGCCTCTGACGTCACGGGAAGTTGCCAACAAAACTCATTGTAACATCCATCAGTTTTTAAATGAACCCTCATTTCCATTTCGCGTTCAACTTTGTGTTGATTAAACCGAATAATCGATTCTCCTGAGGGATAACGATCATTCGAGGTGAGTGAGAAGTCCGCTTACGTTTTATCGTTGGGATGATTACTTTAGAGTGGCAGTGGGAAGTCCGAAGAGCTGATAGGCCGTTAAAGTTATGGAGTGGAGACCACATAACAGCCAAGAAAGCGTATTTACATCGGCTCATATACGATACACGCTCATATACGGCACGAGCTTACCCGTAAAAAGTGCCTTCGGTCGTCCACGCGGTCGCACGCGGCCGTAGGCGTGCGCAGGTTTCCTCACGATGGTTTCCTTCACCGTAACAGCGTCGGATAACGTACATATAACTTCGGAAAATTCGAAAGAGAATGCGTTATTGTGACTTAATAGTAAAATTGCACTCATTCGTTCTATTTTATAGTAGATTTTAATTGGTTGTTACCATACAATATTGTAAAGTAAGACGTCAATTTCTTTATCGTCATCATTACAGCCACATTACGTCCACTGCAAAATAGAAAAAGGGCCTCTGTGCTGTTGCCTTCGGCCCCACACATGCTTTCTAAAAGACCGGGCCACTATTTGCCCCATGAATCTTAAGGATTTCGAAAACATAATAATAATAATTCATTTATTTTAGACAACATCAACCGGACCAATAATCAATTACAATAAGAGCAATTAAGACAAGATTACAAATTGAAAATGGTTAATGCAATAATTAAAAAGCATCGGAATGATAAATAAGTCCATGTTAAAACAAGTTACCTTTAACGTAACAAGTCCACTTTAACCCGACCAAGCTTTGAACGCCCTAAAAGTTGCCAACAAAACTCATCGCAGTTTTTAACTGATCCTTTATTCCCTTTTAGGGTAACTTTGTTGCGAACCAAAGCAACAGTTCGGGATCTTTGGGAACACCTGTTCGATACTCAAGTTTGGCGCGTACAGTTTTTATTGGTATCGTTATGGTTGAAATGAAGTTACCGTAAAAATGATTAAAAATATATATATATTGTTCAGGCAATAATAAGTGAGTGTCCATCACTCGAATTGTTTTTAACTAGACTAAAAACTTTATAATTGAACAATACAATAGTGTAATTAGTAGCTTTTAAGTTAAATTAGTTTTTATACATAGTTTCAAGTCACTAACCCGAGAGCAACTCTCTGTCTTCCTCTCCCAGAATTCTATTGCGGCTTTGGCAGGAAGGCTTAGTTCCGTTGCATATGCTGTAAGGAAGATAAGAAGTCTCACTGATATTGAGACTGCAAGACTTGTGTATTTTAGCTATTTTCACAGCGTGATGTCTTATGGTCTACTTTTGTGGGGGTCTGCTGCTGATCTACAAACAATTTTTGTATTGCAGAAAAGATCCATCCGTGCCATATACGGCCTTAAATCACGTGACTGGCTAAGGGAATTATTTAAACAAATATATATCTTAACATTAACGTCTCAGTACATTCTAGACTGCGTCATCTATGTCCATAAAAAATTACATGTATTTTCAAAAAAGTCAGATAATCATAGTTTGAACACTAGAAACAAACACAAACTTGCGGTTCCAAATCTCAGATTGCAAACGGTCGGGAACTCATTTGTGGGATTAAGCATTAAAATATTTAATAAGCTACCATAAAATATAATTGATTTACCCCTGCATAAGTTTAAGTCTCATGTAAAGTCGATTTTAATAAAAAAAAGCTTACTATAGTATTGAAGAATATATAAATGATAAAAACTCATGGACATGTTGATCTCCACGCCTGCACTACTTTTGTTTTTATTTGTTATCATCTATTTAGATTTATATAATACTTAACTGCTTAATAGTACTTTTGTAGATTATTATATTTTTACCAATACTTAATATGATAAAAATTGTAAATTTAATTTGCTTTATATAATTATTTTGATTACAAATCATTCTGTATTCAACACAATTTTTTTGAAAAGAGTAACTACTGAGTTTCTTGCTGGTTTCTGCTCAGTGGAAAACTGCCTCCCGAACCAGTGGTAGCTTCATTTGACGTTCTATAAGGACCTAAACTGAATAAACACTTTTCATTTCATTTCAATCAATAAATATAAAATGTAATTTATTGATATCAAAATAAAACTTTAATTTGTCTATGACCAATCTGTCACTGAGTTATATTGCTGTGAAATCGTATTTTGTGAGTGAAAATAAATCTGCGTTATTCAAAGCAAATTCTTCACCTTGTTTTATTTATAATACAAACAAATAACGTTCTAGACAATCCCAGAATTTTCCGAAATATCTTTATTTGTAGCACAAATAAAGATTTTCTATTTTGCTAGTGGTTGTGTCCAGGACTCCGTACAACAAGGTAAGGCTTATGACTGTCTTATAAACGCGAAACTTGATTCTAGTCTATATCCGTCTGGACAAAGTAGGATATCAACAAAATATTGGTGATAGACTCGATACAGAGTCGTCTCGATAGGTACCAACGCAGTGCCAGATATCGTCCCGTCAAATAAGAGTGCTATGCACTTTTGTGTTTCGGGATGAGGGCAGTGTAGCTAGTGAAATTACTGAGTATAGAAGACCCGACATCTGTTGTCTCGGGTGACGGGCGCAGTGCGGCATTGACGGATAATAATAACTGTTTATCAGTTGTTGGTCTCCTTCAATGCTGTTCTGTCATGGTCAGGTATATCACTTGCCATCGGGTGAGCGTCCGGACCGTACTGATCACTTTGAAACATAAAAAAAAACATCCCTATAGATGCACCTCCATTTGTATCAAACCCATTTTCCACCCAGGTATAACTTTCAACCGCAATACATTATAGAAAACACTTTATAACCTCACTTCGGAACACAATTCCGGGTATCGCAATGGGAAACCGTAAAACGAAATATAGATACAACATAAACAACGTGCGGATATTTTCTCAAAAAGCGAACAAAACTGGCAACACAGCGATATTCATAAAACCTAACGTTTCCCAGATATCCCGACTGGCGAATCGATTCGATGGCAACACTCAATTTTTACGATGGCTGCCGCTAGCAATTTTTACGGGTGTAAGATATTAATGCTGGATTTTAAAAAGTAATTATATGTAGATGTTTATGTGTTTCCTAAATCAGTCAGAGATAAATAACTGAAGGGACAGTATGTACGGTCGTCGTCATCTGTTTGTATACTTTAATATATTTTTGTCCTTCAGACGTCTCTTACGATACCCGCGGGAAAAGTAAAGGTGCTGCTATTGTATTAAATAAATAAATATCATCTGACATTCACACAGCGCCATCTAGCCCCCTAGTTAAGCGTGAAGCTTGTATTACGGGTACTAAACAACTGATAAACATACTTTAATATACATTTTTTGTAAATACATCATATTATACATAGAAAACACCCAGCAAATACAAACATGTTCATGCACACAAACGCTTGTACTGCCCGGAGATCGAACCCGGAACCCTTGGTGTAGTAACCGACGACTCAAGCGCTACACCAGATAGGTCGTAAGAATTGTAATCTACCATTACCACACGGCATAAGCTTACCTGACTAAAGGTAAAAGAATCCAAGTCATAAAAATTATCATAATTCCACAAACTCAGTCGTAAGGAGTACAAGCGACTCAAAATTGTCCTACAATAGTAGTTCGTACATTATTATACGTAGTTTAGTATATGATGTTAAATTATTATGTTTTATAACGATTTCAAAAACATTTCTCTATTTAACTGTATATATTTTAAGTATCAATATTTGATTTGATTTGCATTTTTATTTTATCTAGCACTAACATAAACATTTACACCACATATTAAACCTTATGACAACCCTCTCATCATCAGCTGATTATTTTATGTCCCCACCGAGGGGCATGAGCCTACCTACCCGTAAAGAGTCTATAAGCCGTAGTCGTCCATACAAGCCCAGTGCGGATTGGCCGACTTCACGCACTACCTTTGAATATTTTGATGACAACACTATAAGATCTGCAATCCAAAAAATATGTACGGTTTAATAAAAACTATGTAACACGGAAGTTAAACAATTTTGCAACTTTCCTGCTGTAAATTGTGTTTCAATTCATGTAGTATTTGTAACAAAGACAAAGAGAACTACAAAACGAAATATGTACGTAAAGTGTCGCGTCGCCGTGTCCCGGGCGCTCGCTTAGCTCGCTCAGCTAAAGCGATGCACTTTTTTTGTAACGCAGCATTCTGAGAAGTCTTTACCTAAATGTTATTTACAAAAAATAATACCTTTTAAAATTATTTGGAATAAAAAGCCTAGCAAACCTTCTTATTCCTCCGGGTTCATCGAACCTATGTCTTCCAAATCATAGTATCCTACTAGGTGATAGGTTCAATACTGAGTCGTCTTATTAAGTATCTGCCGCAATTAGCGTAGGTAAGGGGTCGTTCTGTGAAATAGTAGTGTTATATTACAGCTAGTAAAATTACTGGGTAAAAATAAAAGTGACCAGATTTAAATTCTACGAATATTTGATTCCAAAAGGAATATCGAGTTTTGCAATCATAACCTAAAAAGCTACCGCCTTTATGATACACGAAATACGAATTTCAGTCACAGGTAGCCAGTGTGTATATTGGCAAATAAAAAAAATGCTACACCTCTATGGTCGTAAAAGCGAACTGGATTGGCGCCAAATCC
This sequence comes from Leucinodes orbonalis, assembly GCA_019425675.1. Taxonomy (NCBI): domain Eukaryota; kingdom Metazoa; phylum Arthropoda; class Insecta; order Lepidoptera; family Crambidae; genus Leucinodes; species Leucinodes orbonalis. Next base: position 140,088 of record PQWD01013832.1, on the reverse strand, counting down.
GGATATTTTCTCGACAAAAAGATACATCCATATTTTTCTAATTATGTTATGGAGTCCGTTTCTTTTTATTGGGTTCGCTTTTGTGGTATTTTTATTGCAATCCGTCTCTTTATGGACGCAGCTTTTAATATTTAGGAAAAATATTTGTTTGAAGTAGCTTAGTTTGTATTTAAATAACCATAAATGTACACCCATGACATGTTTTGGGAGAGCGTTTACTCCAGGGACAAGCGATTTCAGGCTTTCGAGAGCTGCCTTTTAAGTTTAATATTGTCGTTTGCCAACCTCCCACGATTCTGAATTAAAATAAATGCCCTTTTCATGTTTTTGAATTTAGAATTTGTGAACTAAATAATGTTTTCAGATTGGTCGAATACTTTTCTGGTATCGTCTATTCAAAGGTGACAAGTCGGTAGTAGCAATGGAAATATCTAAGGAAAATTTGCGTGCGACAATTTTCCACAACTTTCAAAATGGATTATCGCTACTTCAGTGCTTTGAAGAGATAACTTATGTGTTTAGTGATGCAGCACCAAAACTTAGGGCTGTAGAACGCTGGTACTTAGTATTTCAACGTGGGCATTCTAGCCTCAATGACAACCTACGTGAAGGTCGTCCAAAAACCGCCATGACGCAATATAATATCCAAAGCCGTGCGGCAGCTAATCCTCGAAGATCGTCATGTGATATACTGTAAAATAGAGGCATTCGTTGGCATTTCAGGGACCACTGTGCAAAGAATCCTACATGAAGATCTTGGCGTAAGAAAGTTGTTCTGTCGTTGGATACCACATTTACTTAGCGATAAGCAAAAAGCCGCCCGTGTTGGTGTCGCAAAACACTGCAGCGATTCAACCGAGGAGAGTCAAAGCATGTTTGTAATATTGTTAGTGGTGATGAATCTTGGATATATGTTTACGATCCAGATTCTAAACAACAAGCAACTGTCTGGATCTTCCAAGTTAAGCCAAAGCTTTACAAGGTTGGTTTACTTCGTTAGTAGTATTCATAAGAGTTACTTAAGGACTAAAGTTGAATAAATATATTGGGTTTCGTTTGATTGCAATAGATCGATAAAAGACAGCCATACCGAAAACGTAATGGCAATGGCGGACAAAATAGGTGAGATTCAGGTGCCCACAAAGACCACCTTAAACAAGGTCTCAGATAAAAACCACTGAAAAAAATAAATTGGTCCCATATAGATAAAGTCCATATTCGAAAAATCTCGTAAAGCATTGTGACGAGAAAATTAATCAAAGTTTTAGTTATATTTTATATAAAAATTGACGTTTAGTTATGAGTTTTCTGTTTTTCTTTTAGTTGACAGACAGCTAGTCGCGCGTTTATTTTTTGATATTCTAATCTAACTGTAATGTACTTTGACAGTTAAATAAATTGTGATTTTGACTAGGTTGAAATATAATTTGGATGGAAAAATTACAGAGAAACCGCATAGTGTAAAGTTACTTGGCAGGCTGGAATCACCTGATTGTCTGCAATAAATATGAGCACGTGCTTCGGAGGGCACGTTAAGCCGTCGGCACCGGTTACAATCCTATGGGTAATCTTTATCACCAATCGTCCCGTATTTGATTTAACTTTAAATATTTAAAAAATAGAGAGAGCGTCAGTGGCTCACGTACCAATGTAGGTATTTTCGAAATTATGTCGGCCAATCCGCACTGAGCCCGCGTGGACGACAAAGGCCTATACACCCTTTCAACGATACAGAAGCCTTCGTGCACGTCTTTGCACTTAGCCGGTTTTATATTCAAACAAGTGCAACTAAAAAGGCCGATTAAAAAACTAAAACTCACACAGACAATAAATCTCTCTGCGGATTAGGTGTTTGACGTCATATAAAATGCGTTTTGCGCTGTTAAAGTGTTTATAGCTAACACAATAACGTTTACGTTCAAGCGAATGGTTTTTCCAACAAATGTAATATGAGAAATGGGTGCGGACCGTTAATAACGCGCGCGACAAATTGATATTAATAAAATGTACGAACGGAAAACTGTTGTACGGTCAGCGGGAAAATAGGTCAGTGTATTATTGTTTTTAAACAAAACACGATCGTCGGTGGCTCTATGGTGAGGCCTTCCGAACTGGAGAGCGCAAATTCAACGCCACGTACCAATGTGTTTCTGAAATTATATGTACGTTATCCGACTCTCTTACGGTGAAGGAAAAAAATCGTGAGGAAACCTGCGCATGCTTGTGAAGAGTTTCGCCGCTAAGTTTTTTTTATGTTACGAAGTGAGCAAGACGTTCACCGGTTATATCTAGAAAAGTGTAGATTAACTTACCAAAATATCTTACTATAAAATTGTTACTACGGCTAGCCTTACGGCAAATGTACATAAATATTTAAATCCAAATCCACGACTGGGTTTCTAATGTCGTGTTTACTGTAACATCTGCTGCCAAGGGTACAGACGACGGTCCGTTTATAGTTCCTTTGGATAGGTAAAATAAAGGTAAAGCGAAGGCAATATCCATGTTGTTTATTATTAACATATTGTGTTTTTCCCGTTTGTATGGAATCTACGGATAGACATAAGGATATTAAATTTTTACGCCTATACAAGTTTCGGAGAGTGTGCGTCGGAATTGCACAATTTGATTCCTCCAGCACCATTTCTTTATCGGACAACTCGTCGTAGGGAGGGATTCCACCCTTTTGCTGTCGATTTACCACCCATTCGTATCAAAAAGTACGGTTCTTCATTCATCGTCCGTACTGCAAGGCAGTGGGATGACCTTCCTGCGTCTGTGTTCCGATACATACAATTTAGGGGTTTTCAAGGCAAGAATAAATAGGCCTTATTTGAGTTTGCGTGATACATCTTAGGCTGCATCGTCACTTTCCATCAAGGCTGATGGCAATCAAACGCCCTCAAATTTTTAATTTAAAAATATCTGTATGTATGTAATGCCTCTTTAATAGACAGTTGATAGTCTGATTGATGAACCACTAGAATAACCTTGGTTTTTTTGTAAATAATAACGTACCCAACCTAGCTATGTTCTCATCTAATTGGGAATTATTTTTTATGTCCATTAGGAAATATATTTTTTCCAGTAGGAAATATTTTTTTCATTAGGAAATATTTTTTTCTGCTGCCAGTCCTCGTGGTGAAGGCGTGATCGCCGCATGACGTAACCACACAAATTGTATTGAAGCCTAACAACTGCTATCAATGCTTATGACGCTTTATTGGTTACTTAAGTCAGTTGGACTCTTTTTAACACAAATGCGAGTATTTCTTTTTCTAATAGCTTGTACTGGTAAATGAGAATACGAACGTGATGGTGAATGATGCTGTCATCAACATTTGTAGTCCCGGATAAGTGATTTGCGTTCATCATCATCATTAGCCTATATCGACCCACTGCAGGTAACTAACGGGCCTATCCTCACAGCATAGCCATGGGAAGTTTGAAGGCAACAGTCGAGCCCACTACGGATTGGTGGGTAAACTTACTTATTTTATTTATTGCATTCCTTATTGCACTGAACTCAAAAATATATATATATATATTTATTTTATCAAGTACAATGGGCGGCCTCATCGCACATGGTAATTTCTTACTTTTTTTTTATTTGAGTGCATTTGACTGCTGTCTCATCTGATAGAAAGTAACGATGCATGCCTAAGGTGTATCACGCAAACTCAATTAATGCCTATTGAATCTTGCCTAGAAAATACCTGAATTGTACGTATCGGTAAACACAGACGTAGGAAGGTCATTCTGCGGAACTTAGGAACTTCTCAAAGGTTTTATACTCATAATTGTTATGGCAACAGAATTACAAAATATTGAGGAACATAGCGGGAGATAAGCGTGTAGTTATTTTACAACATATAACTCATTTATGCTAATATACTAGTTTGCACTTTTGTGTTTCGGGATAACTGCAGCCAGTATTTACCGGGTATTAGAGACCTAACATCTGTCGTCTCGGGTGACAAGCGCAGGGCATTGTTGACGGAGAACAATGACTAACTGTTATTATTTATTTCGTTCAACACTGCATCTGCCATGGTCATGCATATCACTAAACACCAGATTAGCAAACTGCCGTTCCGTTCACCTAATATTATAAAAATAATCTCTGTATCCAGTTATTATCAGTTATTATATTACGCTAAACGAGACCTGGAATGTGTCGCTTACAGAAAATTCATTGCTACGGCCCCATTATGATTCGTAAATGTATACGTTAAATTAACTTTTAAAAAGCAGTTTTAAGCCGTTTTGACCGTTTTCTGCAAAACCCTTTTCCCTAACATAAATCTTTCCGAACCCTTTTATGAAGTAAGGCATTACTTATTTTTGCAACAAATCATTTCTATTACGTTACGCGCGCCTGTAATTCGTATCCTGCAGATATTTCGATTATGAATTTCGTTTTAGGTTTGCTTGATACAAAACTGAAACATCTTTTGTGTAAGGTTTGGGAGTTCATTCATTTTTATTTTCGAAGCATCTTTTTTTTTTTGGAAAACCAGCGACCCGTCCGCCGTTTAGCTCGCTTGGTTTTTTTTATGTGTCGGCTAAAAATATGTATAAGCACAGATAAAATAAAATATACTAAGTATTAGTTTGACCTATTTTGTGAGTTGTATTCTACTATTGATATAAAAGCAAAGGTTTGTGAGAATGTATGGGTGTGTGGAATGTGTGTTTATCGCTTGTGTTAAAATCGGATTAATGGATGACAATTAAATGTATCATATTTATTATTCCCGAATTATACTATACATCTTGAGAGCCACATAATGGACAGATGCCTTTAGAATGGTGGCGGGTGGCCGATGGATGTAGAAAGTTTCCAGCCGGTGCAAATGGTAAGTAGGCCCTCTAGGTATGATCAACAGTTGGCAATATGTGGGTGAAATGATGATCCGAAAATTCTCCCGGGTACTTGCGGGTGAAACTGCTTTGAACTTACAATATAAATATATTTTATAAAATAACTGGACTGCTTAGGTACTTCGAATTGTAGGATTGAACATTGTAAAGGTTAAAATATATGCAAACTTAACTAAAAATATTTTATCTATTCCATTAAAATCCATCAGATGTAAAAGCTCCGTTACTTTCAAATCTCGATCACATGCGTACAAAATAAACGATTACAAATTGTTTAAAAAAAAATTTGAGTTCCATTGAGAGCTTATTTCTCATCAGACTAAAATTTTGACGCCGCGTATTCGTTTATCGAAATAATTTTTGCTTTTTTGTCACTTAAATCCATTTTGTATTTATACGCTCATATAATAATACTTAAGTGATATTTCTAAACCTAAACTGAAAAGCTCAAAGCGTTTGTGGCTTAATGGTGTAGACTGTTACCCGTCTACCGGCAGGGCTGAGGTTCAAATCTCGCCACGTACCGATGTGTTTTCGAAAATATATGTACATTATCCGACGCTCTTACGGTGAAGGAAACATCGTGAGGAAACCTGCGCACGTCTGCGAAAAGATTCAAAGGTTGTGCGTGAAGTCGTCCAACCCGCACTGGCCCCGCGTGGACTAAGGCCTAATCACCCTATACGGGTAGGCTCGTGCCCCTCGGTGGGAACGTTTAATGAGCTGATAACGATGAAACGGAAAATCTTACCAGACCTCAAATAAGCAAATAATCAATAATTTCTTTTAATTGTATTGAAACGTAGTAATATGATATAACAAAATCTTAATTTTAATTTATTGTAGTCTATGTGTTTACTTTGAGTATGGCATTTCATATAGAAAAATCCCTCCTACAAAACGAAGAAAACCTAAACTCTTGGATATTGGCTTTGTTATTCCGCCCTATTCTTGCCAAAGACCCCAAAAGATTATAAACGGAATTCGCAACGACCCAAAACGCCAACTTGCATAATTTTGTACATCCTTACATTGAAACTTAAATGGGAAGGGGACTGATTGACATGCCTTCGGTGTACAGTTATTTAATACCCAAATTACTAAGACAAACAAACGATCCCCTTGCATGGTAAATTGCACTTTAATCTGTTGTTTTGGGCTGGGTTTAACACCGAAAATCCCATGAACATTTCAACTTGGGATACGCAATTGTAAGCAAATATAGGGTTTGAGGTTAAATATTTTAACTATGAAGGTACATGAAAGGCTATATTCATAAGTATGTTTGTAAGCTGAACTAAACTGACAGTTAATACTCAACTTACATCTGCAAGATCATCATCGTCTATCAGCAAGTTTACGTGGCGTAATTTACAGCACAGGTGGCCGTTTTAGAGCCAGATTTAGAAATTTTCTCTAGGCGTAAACAAGTTCTAGAGTCTGAGTTTTTGACTAGCGTACCTTAGGACACCTTCCTGGTGCATAAGACGACTAAGTATCAAGTTTACCACCTTACTGTGTCGGTAGGAAAAAGGATAGTCGGTCGGTGTGAAGCGTCAGTGGCTCATTGGTGTGGACTGTTGCCTTCCGAACTGAAGAATGCAGGTTCGAATCCCGCCACGGACCAATGACTTTTCGAAATTATATGTAGGTTTATCTGACACTCTTACGGTGAGGAAAAACATCATGAGGAAACATGCCTTCGAAGATTCAAAGGTTGTGCGGAAAGTCGGCCAATGCGCACTGGGTCCGCGTGGATGACTAAGGGCTAATCACCCTTTACTAATAGGCTGGTGCCCCTGGAAGCGTTTATGAGCTGATGACGATGAGAAGGTATCAGTCCGCGTGGAATTTACTAGGGGAGGCCATCGTTCAACGGTGGTCTTTTAAGACTGCATTTATTACATATATATGTGTGCCAAGTAACATGGGAACTATTGCAGCTCAATAAATGCTCGGGGGCTTGCCCTGCAATAGGACGTCATAGATGGTGATTTGTCATTATGCTGGAATGGCGGTAAAAAGTCCAAAACTATAAGAAGTTGCTTATACGTATTTATAACCTAAAATGTTTCGGTATTTCTTTAATAATAGCTCAGGCGCCTTAGGAATATTTAATAGCAGTAATCACTGCGCAGATATGACTGAAATATCAATTTGTACTGCGTATTTTTTAGTATTGAACGAAAAAGCTTTCGATAGAAAACAGCGAGTACACATTATCAATTCGAACACGTCGCTCGCTTTGAGTGAAATGCAATAAACATAAAAATTATATGCTCTAATAAACTGCGCATATAATACATGAGAGTTTGATGGCTTAGCAGATATGGCGATTTCTTTTTTTCTTTCAAAAAATCTTTTTCGTGTGGTGCGTGCTGCTAACAGATACATTCGTGTTCACTATGGATATAAAATTAATTAAAAATATGACTTATATATCCATACTGATACATACATTTCTACCTTATTTATCTATTACACTTTCTCAAAAGTCTTCATCATCCGCAGCTCATTATACGTCCCCACCGAAAGGCACCCGCGTATCCGTACGCGGGTGTATATGCCTTAGTCGTCCACGCGTGCCCAGTGTAGATTGGCCGATCACGCACAACCTTTGAATCTCTTCGCAGGCGTGTGCCGGTTTCCTCACAATGTTTTCCTTCACCGTAAGAGCGTCGGATAACGTACATATAATTTCGAAAATCCGAAAACACATTGGTACGTCTCGGGATTTGAACCTTAGCCCTCCCGGTAGGAAGGTCCACACCAATGAGCCACCGACGCCATCCATATACTCGTTAGTAATTTATCACGTAAATATCTGCGACTGGAAAAAATCACAGCTAGTACGATTTAGTGAGAACGAAGAGCTTGAGTGAGAACGAAGAGCTTGTTTTGTCTCAAGGTTGATTAATTATGAGGATTATTAATCCCACGGCTTCTTGCCTCGTTTTTATAAGAAGGTTGTTATTAATTACTGACTTGCTTGTTTTTGTATGAGCTTCTACGCAATACACTCCTTATTGGATACCTTTCTATGTATATTATACTATCTTGGTATACAATTTAATCTGAGAGATAATTATTTTTGTCTCTTTTACGTATGTTTTCGTGGAGCTGTTATGCTGGGTGGGCTACGGAGTATATTATTAGAGACTGAGACTTTTTTTATGTTACCAAGTCTACAGGACGGTTAAGATACTCACACGTAAGTGATACTCCTGACAGAGCAGCCTTGTTTGGAGACCAACAACTGATGGACAGTTATTATTCTGCATCAACGCCGCACTGCGCCCGGCACCTGAAACAACAGATGTTAGGTCTCTGATACCCGGTAATTTCACTGTAGCAGTGCGAACTCCGAAACAAAGAAGTGCATAAAACTCCTATTTCACGGGGCGATATCTGGCACTGCGGTGGTTTCTACCTAGGCGACTCGGTACCGAGTCTACCACCTAGTACAATTATGTATGTAATAATTTCTTACTTTAATCTCTAAGTCTAGGTGACGCTGTACGTGTGGATAGGTATTTATTGATTATTTCATAAAAAAGCCTGTATCTTCTCACTGCTTTGACCAGGCCTACCGAATCATGGCATTAGCATGGCTATGGGTTTTTCGAACTGACTACTGCTGTTGACTACAGATGGCCGTTACAGCTTCACCGGACAATTGGCGAGTGCAGATGGCTCTCAGCCTTGAAGAAGCCTTAAGGGCGTCCCAGAGTGGGACTCGAACCTCGGCTTAGGGCGTTGCGGGGTGTATCCAAATCATAATCGAATGCTGATCGTAATCTACGGAACCCAAAACCCTTTGTAAACAGCCTGAACCCTTCTCAATACACAAGCGTCATGGAATTTCATCAATCATGTACGAGTTCTCGTCTATCATGATTATGTGATATGCGATAACTTGTCATATTCGGATCTTAGGATTCCGGTGTCAACCCAAATTCAATTATTTCAAGATCGATGGTGTACTGAAATTAAATGTAATATGATATCTAAATAGGTTTGATATTTTTTTGTATTTACCTATAAGAATTTTTAATTCGTACCATATCTTGTAAATATATAAATCAAAGGTGACTGACTGACATAATGATCTATCAACGCACAGCTTAAACAAAACTACTAAGACAGAATGTAATTAGGCTGTAATGATGATGATTATATTGATGAAACTAAATGAGTAATGTGTGCCATGTGTAGATAAAGATGGTATTCTAATATTATATTAAGTATTTTTCAATACTTTATCGACTAATCTATTAAGGGTTATATAACTCTTAATAGATAAGTCAATTACATTTATCGATTGACGTCCTCTTCACAATTCAATTTCCTGTCGTGTTAATTACAAAAAGGAAAAGAAATGTTGCTGAAAATAAGGCTGGGAGCCCCCAGCCTTATTTTCAGCAACATTTTTTTTCAAATAGCCATTTGCATTGGCCAAAAATAGTCTTTGGTAGTCAATGGTCATTCAAAATTCGGTGATCATTATTAAAAAACACCACAGTGCAATGCACTTGAGATCATCAAAGAGTTTTGACGACTCATATGGTGTAATGGTTGAGACGTCGGCTACGACACCAAAGCTAACGGGTTCGATTTCCTGGCAGTACAATCATTTGTGCTTTTTTTGTGTTCGAAGTTTACAGGACGGTCAAGACGCTCACCTGATGGTAAGTGATACGCCTCACCTCATGGTGAGGCGTATCACCCTGTCATCAGAGTGGCATTGAATGAGACCAATAACTGATAGATATTATTCTCCGACAATGCCGCACTGCGCCCGACACCAGTGACAACAGATGTAAGGTCTCTTATACCCGGTCATTTTACTAGCTACAGTACCCTAATTCCGAAACACAAAAGTGCATAACACCCCTGTTATGCACTTTTGAATTTCGTAACGATATCTGGCACTGCGGTGGTACCTACCTAGACTACCCAGTATCGAGTCTACCACCTATTTGTATTAGCCAGGACGTTTCTATATATGCAATTATATTTATCCGTTATTTAGTAAAGCTCCTTGTTTAGTTTGGTGCTAGATGGAGAGATTAATATCGGAGGTAATTTGTTGTATGCATGCCTAATTCAAGTGACAATATCTGGCGATCAATAAATCCCTTCCAAAACAACTCAGTATCTAGCCAACAACCCAGTAATCTAAATCAAATTCAGTTTCATTCTATCCTTCCTTTACACACAACATATTACCGTTAAGGGGGAAGCCAGTAACTGAATTCCGTATATTTATATACTGATATTCACCAAGCTTTAACCGCTTTAAATATGCTTTGGATCCAGTTAACTAGGTTACTAGTGGCCTTTGAAGCTAGTGGAATATACCAGCAGTTTATTTTCTGTGACTTTGTACGAGAATTTATGTGTTTATTTATACGGATAATTAAATATAAGTATTACATGTCTCCTTAATTTATTGAGTGGTCTAAATGTTAAGTTATGGCTGCTTCATTTGGAGGTCATTGGTTCAAATCCCACAGGGATGTGCTACTGGTATACCCATTTGTATCCACTGCTGGTCCAAGCCTACTTTAACGATATTTCTAAATAAGGATTCCACACAAACACTTTGATAAAGTTATTTTTCTAGTTTAGTTACAATAATGCTGGATTAATTATTTTTTGCAAGGAGAAATGCAACATACGCTTCATACAGATTGGTTAAAGACCACACTGCAAGCTGTAACGAATAGTAAATAGCTGAGTTTCTAAACAAATGTTATTTCGTTGTATGTTAAAAAGCATTCCGCTGGCGAAAGGGTATTGGATTCCACTGTTCGCTTTAGGCAGATATTGCACCAGCTAGTCAGTCGAACTTATATACGATTTCATTTCACAATTCCTCGCTATTTAATTTTTCATTGAAACGACGAATCTAAAAATAAAACTATTAATTCCTTCTTGAATGGAAGGAATTTGTAGTCCACAAAAATGTAATAATGTTGATTCTTAACTATGTGTATTGCAAAATAATGAGTATTTTATAACAATGAATCCTTAAATAATGTTTAATAATGATAATGACTATTTAATAATTCTGGCCGTTGGAGCAGACGAGTGGAGTGGAGACCGCGTCTCGGCATGCGTAGCGTATGACGCCCTCCGGCCCGATGGACCGATGACTTGCGAAAGGTCGCTGGTGGAGGCTGGATGAGAAAAGCGAAGGACCGGTATATCTGGCGGACAAGAGGGAGACCTATGTCCAGCAGTGGACTGCAATAGGTTGAAATATCTCTTAAAAATATTTTTTTTTAAGTGACGCGACGGCCAGTTCGCTCACCTGGTGGTTAATGATACACCATGATAGGTAGTCATAATTTTCCGTCAACATTGCTCTGCGCCCCTCACCCGAGACATCAAATATTAGGACTCGGCCCCTTATACCCGGTAATTTTTCAAGCTACAATATTAAATCTTTAATGATAAATATGATAATGCATATTTAATAATATTAATTCCTTAAAATAGTGAAACTTTAAATTAAAGTCATTCATTAACAATATCTTATCATTAAACCTTTCATCGCCGTAGACGGATTTATGATAGAGGCAATAGATTGACACTCTTGTGACCGTAATCCGGGCGGTTAAAGGTTAATAATCGTGAATCTTTATTGACTTTATCACTGGAAAGCGTGTAAACCCTATTGGTGCCGGCTGCTATTTTATTTCTTTATAAAGTAATTGCAAGTAACCTAGCAAAGAACTCTTAACGGACACCTTTAAAATAAAGGTAACTGCTAAGTTTCACCATTATTCCAAAGTATAGATTGATTAACGTAAGATGACAAATGTCTTTTCCTCCTCACCTGTGCACGCCTACGAAGTAATAGTATAGGAATCGTTATGCACTCACCTAAAGTCCTGGAAAACCTTAGCCCTAATCAAGCAATCGTTTTCATTTTCTAATCCGTCGCACCGTCATTACGCTAAATTATTGCGCAGTTACCAAGTCTGAATGTGGCTTTTCATCATTAATAATGGGTGCCCGCTGCGTTTTGGGTATCATTGGGATGTTAAATTGACCTTTCAACATTTTTATCGGAAACTCGTAATGGTCCCCACCATTCGAAATTACCAAAGTCAATTGAGCACGAATTTTGTGTCCACTTTTTTGGTCGATCAGCGGTTAGGTGAACCGATCATTAGGAAGGTTAGCTATTTGAACACTAGGTATCTAGACACAACAGAAAATCTATTGTTTCTGATGCATTTTTTTTATAGGATAGAGGGCAAACGATCAAACGTATCACCTGATGAAAAGTAAAATCTGCCGCCCATGGACATTTGCAACACCAAAGGAGCCACAAGTACGTTGCCGGCTTTTTAAACAAGAGTACGCTCTTTTCTCATTTAAGTGTCATTAATGTCTAATGACATAACGATAATTCGTTTAAAGGGATAAGTTTGTATCTATGTTTATTTTATAAAAATAGATGAGCGATCTTGTCCGAGCGCTACACATTCTATGCGTAGTACAACCTGGAAAATTGGCAACATATTAAAGATTGCCACTTATTCGCCCATTTTCCTCTACAGATTTGAAACCATAGACGATTAGCTGTCATCGACAGCACTCAATTTGACAAAAATGTAAATTAATTTTTGTTTTTGCGATAAAGTAACACTCACTTTACATACCTTACTCAGAATATCTGTGCACGACACTGATCATGAGTATACAAGCATGAGAGACTGCACACAAACGTACTCGTACCTATAATAAACTATTTGGCCCGTGAATCTTAAGGATTTCAAAAACATAAGAATAATATTTATTTCCATAGAGACATAAACATACACTTGTATGCAAGTTAAAAAAATATATACGTATATCTTCTTCTTAGCGTACCGATAGCAAAAACAATTAACATTGTATGTCATTAGTAACATACTAATGACATAAAATAAATACTACATTCTCATACCAAGTCTTTCCTTTGGGTGTTTAATGAATATCCTTGGATGGAGGATGTCCCTTTGGATGTCAATAAAATGGCTAATACATCAGTAAAGTTAATAAAAGGTCTTTTAAGAGATCTCAGTCGTTTAAGTGTTCGCCTAAGGGTAATTAATATAAGTAAATATTAATGGAGTCCAGTCTAGACTAGATGTCGAATCTAGACTTTCATTTCAGCGTTGCAAATTAACATGGAAATTACGTTACATCATTAGCTCATTATACGTCTACACCGAGGGGTACGAGCTGCTCCGTATAGGGTGTATATGCCTAAGTCGTCCACGCAGGCCCAATGCAGAATGATCGACTTCTTTCACAACCTTTCAATCCCTTCGTAGGCTGACGCAGGTTTCCTCACGATGTTTTCCTTCACCGTAAGAGCGCCTGATAAACGTACATCTAATTCGGAAATTAGAAATAATGTTCATAAATCGTTTATAACCATAAATTACTTAACGAGCGCAATCGTCGAACGAACACGCTAGCTGCCACGATACTACTCACGTACTCGTATATCAACCTGTTTTAAACCACTGCTAGACATAGGTCTCCCCTGTTTTACGCCAGATATCCCGGTCCTCTGCATTTTCCATCCAATCTCCACTAACATCTTGCAAGACGTCGGTCCATCGGGCCGGAAGACGTCCAAGCTACGCATGTGAAGGCGTAGTCTCCACTATAGAACTTGGTTACTTAGATCCCTATTACAATCCCTGGACCGCTGCTGTATACAGTTCTCCCCAAATATACGCCAGATATCCCGGTTCTTCGCTTTTGTAACCCAGCATAGTCTACCAGTGACCTTTCGCAAGTCCAAGCCATCAGACCGGATGGCGTCTTACGCTACGGATTTACTTGCTTAAGATGAATTAACTTAACAATGACTTGATGACAAAGGCTCCTTTTGCCAACCCTAAAAAAATCCTTTTGCTTTCATCAAAGTTCGCATAGGATAACTTTGTGATAGGATTCTATCGATGGAATTAATTATTATTTTTAATTAACACCCCCGTTGACTTGGAATTGACAACAATTTCGGTCTCAAAGGCTTGGTACAGCTATATCCGCATCTCAATTTAAATTTAACCAAGATCGCTGTTAGATTGCTCGAGGCTTTTACCCACCTTTTGGGACGAAGTTTGGACGGTGTTTAGGAAAAAGATATTACGAAGCGTTAGTTAATTGAAAAGGGGAAAGAGCCGAGAACTGAAAAATGTTTATAGGTTATTCAATGGTTTTAAGTCAAGGTTAAATTTTTTTTCTAACTGACATCAGGTTTTAAAAAGCCACGATAGCGAACAGCGTGATAGGTTGTTAAGTTGCAAGCTTTTGCAACTATCAAAATGGTAAATCAACACTTAATCAGGCACTAGACAAATAAGGACGAAATGATTTTAAACTTCATTTCACTGTTTTAAAGTAGAAAACTAATGAAAATGTTGATGATGGCACACCTGGGTAATGATTAAGACAAGTCAAAATCTATTATTCAGTTAAGTCTCACAAAAATTGCCTTGTGCAATAAGGCCGCCCATTGTACTATTTCTTTTTTTCTATGTAATTTTCCTTAATGTGTTGTTTGGTGTAGAGTACAATAAAGAATTTAATAAATAAAAATAATATGTCATTAAAATATTTATCTACGTGCTTTAAGAGCATTCTAAGCTATTGATCTTGACTAATACCGTATATCGTTATACGAACCAACCGTCTTAGTAGCCCATAGTATCTTCCCATGGGCCTACTGTGTTATAAAGACCTGTGCTCTGTAGTGGTAAATTGATAGGCTGATTTAATTTAAATTGAACTTGAAAGAAAATAAAATATCCACTGACATTTTTGATAAATACAAACAAACATGATCATGTACACAAATGTTTGTACTGCCCGGGGATCGAACCCGGAACCCTTGGTGAAGTAGCCGACGTCTCAACCGCAACAGCAAAAGGGTCGTTGAAAGAATCAATGAAAGCTTATGATTAGTAAAAGTGAGACAACCGACAAGCGTAAACAAAACGTGTCTCACCCTCTACGATACGTTGAATAATCTAGAACAATAGCAATCATCATCATCATCATTACAGCCTACTTAAGTTCACTGCAGAACGAAGGCCTCCCCTAATGATTTCCACGCGGGCCCATCCCTAGCAGTTGACATCCATCTGTTACCCGCCACCTTAACCAGGTCATCCCTCCATCTGGTTATCTATCTATCTATTCAACCTATCGCAGTCCACTGCTGGACATAGGTCTCCCTAAATAAACTTAAATGCCTTACTGTTTCAGTTTGTGAGGTTCGGTAGGCTCGCAAATTAATAATCTAGGCATAACTCAACTGTGACTGAGGGAACGAAATTCAATAACGACTGACAACCTCGGTTTATCCTCCGCGCCCACTTAAGGGCAAGGGCCTTTCCTAAAATTTCTTACTCCGATATAAGGAAAGCCGCGAAAATTCTACGCGCGCCACTTGTCGTCCAAAGCTGTGGTAGCGAACAGTTATCAACAGCAAAAGATGTGTGGAGACCTATGTTACGACCCTGGGAAACTAAATAAATATCTACTGACATACACACAGCGGCATCTAGTCCCAAACTAAGCATTCAGCCTGTAATATGGGTACTAAACAACGGATATATATATACTTATATATTATTTTTGTAAACACATACATATTATACATAGAAAACACCCAGAGCAATAAAAAAAGACATGCTCTTGCACACAAATGTTTGTAAAGCTTGGAGATTGGAACCCTTGGTGTAGTAGTCGACGTCTCGACCATTACACCAGATGGGTCGTCAATTCACAAGAATATAATTTTCCACATTTTTTTATATTTATTTTTCTAATTTATAATAATAATAATAAGTTTATTTCTCACCATAAATCACAAGCTTACAAACATAAATTACAACACAGTAAATAAAATACTTATGGTGGGTTGACACCCGGACTAGGATGACTCTTGTATTTCAGGTTATCAACCCTCCACCTCTTACAGTGATTATGACAAAAGGATACCATTTTATTGTATACGCTACATATTCAAAAATATTTACAATAACTGCCAGAAAAGGAATTAAATTAAATTACACAAACCGTGTATAATTTGTAGAAGATTGTAGGAAAAATAATAGATTTTATGAATAACAAGTATGTTGTATTGTAAAAAAACACTATTTTTGTATTAACTCTTTATCGAAATACGTACGCTACGATCTTAGATGAACAATAAACTAACTAGATCATCATCATCATCATCATCAGCTCATTAAACGTCCCCACCGAGGAGCACGAGACTACCCGTATAGGGTGATTAGGCCTTAGTCGTCCACGCGGGCCCAGTGCGGATTGGACGACTTCACACACAACCTTCGAATCTCTTCGCAGGCGTGCATGAAGGTTTCTTCACAATGTTTTCCTTCACCGTAAGAGCGTCGGATAACGTACATATATTTTCGAAAATTCGAAAACACATTGGTACGTGTCGGGATTTGAACCTCAGCCCTCCCGGTAGGAAGGCGACAGTCCACAACACTGAGCCACCGACGCTCTTACAACACTGAGCCACCGACGCTCTTAATTAGATACTCACGAAGAAATATCAACCAAAAAATGTCCGAGTTGCTTGACACATGTTTAATTTATGACAAAAAAAATATTCATTAAAATTTTGACCTTAAGGTGACTTTAAAGGGTACAAAATCAAAAGCACGATCATACTACAATGTCACTATGACATGTAGCGAAAATTTTGCTCAACTGGCGGATGGGCATAATTTAGCCGCGGTCACTTTTTGAGTGAGATTGTGCATCTACATCACAGATTTTCTAATACAGGAGATAGGGCAAGCCGCGTTTTTAAGTGCGACAAATGTAAGCTCAACGAGCATACACTGGCTGCCAGTTTACGCTCCGTGAGACGAGTCAAGACCACAGACATCCGAATATACAATTAGACTGGACAAGCCGCCAAGTTTATAGGCAGTCCCAGTGTCGCAATTTCTTTTCGGTTCTTACCTGTGAAAGTTATTATATTTCTTGGTAAATTTACTGATTCATTGCGATGATGGCATGTTACAATTGCAACAGGATGGCATTTTGGGAAAAACGGTAATTTCTTCTAATAATCGTGCGTCTTGACTCGTCTCACAGAGCGTAAACTGGCAGGCAGTGTATGCTCGTTGAGCTTACACTTGGCGCACTTAAAAACGCGGTTTGCCCCATCTCCTGTATTGGGAAATCTGTGGTCAAGACGCACGAATATTATAAGAAATTACCGTTTTATCCCAAAATGCCATCCTGTGCAATTGTGACATGCCATCATCGCAAGGAATCAGTAAATGACCAAGAAATATAATAACTTTTCACAGGTAAGAACCAAAAAGAAATTGCGACACTGGGACTGCCTATAAACTTAGCGGCTTGTCCAGTCTAATTGTATATTCGGATGTCTGTGATCTACATAGTTAGTATATTTTTTATCTGAGGCTACAACAGTTAATTAATATTTTTTATTAATCACCTTCCTTTCGTATCTCGACAACTGCTATGCCTACATACCTTTGCATACAAACCTTGCAAAATCAATTTGATAGGTGAAAACAAAAATGAATACACCAGACATTAGCACAGCTCCATCAACCTTATAATATATAACTTAACGATGAAAACATTTGTCTATTACTTTTTTCTATTAATTCATTCGTAAAGAATATTCATTGAAAACATTCAAACCAACACAAAGTCATGTTCGTGTAAACGAAATGCTGAGACAATAAAAAGAAAAACACTTTAAAATAAGTATTGCCCTTAAGAGATAAGTAATATTACTCCCGAGCCATCTGGATCGTTTACATTCTTTTCGGAGTGTCTATTTGTTTTTTCTTCTTCATTCCAATTCTTGTTTATGGCTGCCGTGACGCAAATGACTTTGCGGTGGCTTTTTAAATAACATAATTTTTGCCAGCTATGAAAATAATTGTATGTATATGTAATAATTGTAATATGTATCACCAGCAAATAATTAATAACTTTTCTTATTGATTTGTTATCATATTAATCTGTAGAATCTATTGTGTCTAGCGCCTTAAGGTGTCATTGCCGGTCAAAGGGTTAAAGCCGTGATATCACTACCTTCGGTCACCCGATGGTATGAGATACGCCTGACCTCTTGGACCAAGAGAGAGGAGGATTTAAAAAACACTTACTGTTTAAAGTAACTTTTCCTCGCCAATACCATGCCGCGTCCGTCACCCGAGACGCCGGCTGTTAAGTGTCATTTACCCGGTAATTTCACTAGTTACAGTGCCCTCATCCCGTAACACAAAAGTGCAAATCACTTGTATTAGACGAGATGATCTGGCTGGTGGTATCTACCTAGACGACTCCGTAGCGAGTCTACCACCTAGTAACCGTGCTGACACATGGCTCCATACCATAGATATAGGAAGCGCGTTAATTATAATCTATGCATGGCTCTCTCACTTAAGTATCTAAATTATCGTTCAATAACACTAATTGTGATCATCATCAACTCATTAAACGTCCTCACCGAGGGGCACGAGCCTACCCGTATATGGTGATTAGGCCTTAGTCGGCCACGCGGGCCCAGTGCGGATTGGACGACTTCACACACAACCTTCGAATTTCTCGCAGGCGTGCATGAAGGTTTCCTCACGATGTTTTCCTTCACCGTAAGAGCGTCAGATAACGTACATATATTTTCGAAAATTCGAAAACACATTGGTACGTGTTGGGATCTGAACCTCAGTCCTCCCGGTAGGAAGGCGACAGTCTACACCATTGAGCCACCGACGCTCTAATAATTGTGATATTATAATAAAATTATGGCAAAGGGGCAAAGTTCACAGTACAACTTCGAAAAGACAATGACGTTCAAAGCCATAACAGAAATCTGAAGTTGACATTCCCACGTCTTTTGAGTAAGGGTTATCTTTGGTAATTAACGCCGACATAAAGTCTATGAAAGGGAAATTAGAAAGTTGATCTCATGCGGGCACCAGATTTCCTAAACAAGTTTGTTTGACTTCTGTTTAAGGCTTGATATCCCTTTATCACCAGTCATTAAATAAATAAATATTCACTGTCATTCAAAAAGTGCCATATAGCCCCAAACTAAGCATTAGCCTGTAATATACTAAACAACGGATAAATATACTAAGATATGCTTTTTCATATTGAAGATAGAAAACACCCAGACCAATACAATCAGAAATATTCATGCACACATATGTTTGTACAGCCCGGGGATAGAACCAGGACCCCTTGGTGTAATAGCCGACGTCTTAACCATTACACCAGATGGGTAATCATCAAAAGTATTCTGTTTTATACTAGTGTTATACCCAGGAGTTCGCGTTTCATCGCAGTCGTCCTTATTTCCTTGACCTGGTAAAGGTGGCGGGTATGACGACTGCTTGCCATCGGTCCGCGAAATCAGTACGACCTTCAGCATAGTACGTATTACCAGTCACTGAATATGATATGGTGGAAAGAATTATTCCCGACCTCGTCGAGACACCCCCGTTAGGCTGGAGATCTGCCTGCGATCTGCTTTGCGATAGTCTGGAAAACTATTAATTGACTGCAGGTGGGTGTTGGCCGGAGCCGTAAGAATCTGTTAAGATGGGGATATTCCAGAAGCAGTCTGCGCGACTGTTCCCCTCAGACAATGGAACACCTACGGTGTTACCCGAACTGTCCATCTTCGTGATGACCGGGACCTATGGATGGCAATTGACAGGGCGATCAAAGTGGCCATATCGGTCACATATTAGAGTGAAATGATGATGGCGATGATTATTTCCTTAAAAAGGGAGTTTTTAAATATCTACTCCAAACTTCAATGGCTTGATTTGAGATTTAAATCGAAATAGATACAACTTAACCCACTGCAAGATACTTGGCCCATAGGTATGGACTGTTGCCTTCCACTCTGGAGGGTGTAGGTTCCAAACTTGCTACAAACCATTGTCTTTTCGAAATTTCGAAATTATATTTACGTTTATCCGACGCTCTTACGGTGAAGGAAAGTCACCGTAAGGAAACCTGCGCACGCCTGCGAAGAGATTCAAAGGTTGTGCTTGGGCCTAAGGCCTGTACACCTTACGGGTATCCTCGTGCCTCTCAGTGGGGACGTATGATGAGCTTATAATGATGGATATTGTTTTTGTCATACCATATCGTTCATTTGGTAGTAATATTAAAAATAATCACTTAAAAATAGCACCAAAGAGCACATTAAATTCAACTGACTAGCTGTTTATAGCTGTACCGAGATTTAAAAATGCACTCTTCATTTTAAACTGCAGCTATTGGAGTGAAAGTACCAATAAAAACAGTTGACTGAACCCAAACATCCCTTCCGATTTTTTCGGAACGACGAGCTTCGCTAACATTTTTTTTCATTTCAAACTATTTTGTATCATAAAGTGACCAGGGTCAATTCGCTCACCTGGTAGTGTGATACGCCTGACCATCGTGGTGAGATGATCAGATGTGGTGTTGTCAGAAATAAATTACAGGTCCTGTCATGTTTTTGCGAGCTGCGCGCTTTTAGGTTATGTTTACTGCGAGAAAATTTGACAGGGACTTAGGAACAACTAGAAATGTTTTGTGGTAGAATCGATACCGAGTCATCCAGGTAGGTACCACCGCAGTGCCAGATATCGTCCCGTGTAACAAGTGTTATGCACTTTTGTTTTTCGGAATGAGGGCACTGTAGCTAGTGAAATTACCTACCGGGTATAAGAGACCTAACATCTGCTGTCTCGGGTGACAGGCGCAGTACGGCATTGATGGAGAATAATTACTGTTTATCAGTTGTTGGTCTCCTTCAATGCCGCTCTGTCATGGTCAGGCGTATCACTTACCATCAGGTAAGTATCCTGAATTCAAATAATAATAATAGCCTTTCTCTTACTTTTTAATGAACACAAGTATATGGCTGAAATTCTCACTTACTTAAATTTAATGTGATAAACGCCAGTTCATAAGGTATTTTTGTACTCAAAGACGGCGGGCTTGTGTGTACAAATTAATTACCACTCAGGAGGGTTAACATGATGGTGTCGTAACAACACACTATTACTCGGGTACACTGTCACAGATTGGTTAATATAGAAGAGTTGGTCGCTACACAGGTTAACGACTATGTGGTCAGTAATAAAATATATCAAGATATCATTATATCTACGAGCTTATTTTTTATTACGTTTAACTTGTTTACTTTTAACCCCTATGTTGATGTATGCCAATGATGCATTTATTGTGCAACGCTATTGTTTCAAACGTCAACGATTTAATAAAATACATTGTACAGAGGATATTTTATAAACTAATCAATTGACATATATACTTTAATTTTACAAGCATAGTACTTTGAAAATAATAATGTAGAGCGTCGGTGGCTCAATGGTGTGGACTGTCGCCTTCCTACCGGGAGGGCTGAGGTTCAAATCCCGACACGTACCAATGTGTTTTCGAATTTTCGAAAATATATGTACGTTATCCGATGCTCTTCACGGTGAAGTAAAACATCGTGAGGAAACCTTCATGCACGCCTTGCGAGAGATTCAAAGGTTGTGTGTGAAGTCGTCCAATCCGCACTGGGCCCGCGTGGACGACTATGGCCTAATCACCCTATACGGGTAGGCTCGTGCCCCTTGGTGGGGACGTTTAATGAGCTGATGATGAATGTCACAAATATTTCACTTATCAAATAAAAGCGTCGATTGCTGTAAAAGTGTTGGCTTCCGATCTGGAGGGTGCAGGTTCACAACACGCCACGAACCATGAATGCCACGAATGTCTTTTCTACTTTCAAAATTATAGAATTGAAAACTCTTACGATGAAGGAAAACATCGTGAGGAAACCTGTGCACGCTTGCGAATTGCCTGCGAAGAAATTCAAAGGTTGTGCGTGACGTAGGCAATCCGCATTAGGCCCGCGTGGACGACTAAGGCCGACAGTTACACCATTTACTGGTAGACGCGTGCGCCACGGTGGATACGTTTATGAGCTGATAGTGATTAAAAAAATATATTTTAAACATTAGTCGTTTGACAACTTAGTCATTTAAAAAATCACTATCTTAACCAAGAATATTAGAATTCGGTATTGGCATTTGGTGCGTTTTGGTGACAGTTCTAACCTTCGGTTACCCGTAATTGTATAGGCAATAATATATTTTATCAAATTATATTTACTTATGATTTAAGTTTTCCTTCCTAGAAGGCAAGCAACGCGCCGTTGGCACTATGACTCTTGCTCGTTTGCTCTCTCAAACATAAAATAAAACGACATGTTTTAAAAATTTACGATTTATGAAATATTAATTTCATAATCGTATCTAGTACTATTTTGTCCAATCAGTAATAAAACAAAAGCCTTTAAAATATTCATAAGCTTAATAATTGACGATTCAAAAGTATCTATTGATTTATTTGAATAAAGAAATTTTGAATTTAAGTGTGATTTGTCGAACGAATTCAGTGTTTGTTTCTTGTCAAATGATTTTACCCCAATGCAATAAGGTTTGTCTCTCTTCTTTAACCTATCGCGGCCCACTGCTGGACATAGGTCTCCCCCATTTTGAATAAGGTGCAGATATTATATTCATATTTGATATACCTATAATCAATCACATGAATATTATCTCACATTTTATCCTCCATTAATTAAATGTCATGTTCCTTAATCACATTAAATGCTCCAAACACCCTTTGAGGACGCGGAATGTATTTAATTTTAATCTCTCGTTTAATTTGTCAACATTAAGCTTCCTGAAATTTAAATTGATTAAATTCTAATTATTCATTGCATTGAAATAACGAAGGACTTCAAAATTTACATTAAAGCTTTGTTTTATATCAATAAATATTACTTTGTATCATGCTTTATTATATCGCACTCCACTGCTAGTCATTTGTTAGCATTCTTACTATTCTGATAAGCGTTAAGAACATGATATATAAAATAAAATTTTTCTTTACCTATAGTTTAGGTAGAAATTATGGATTATATTTACTAAATGGTAGACGCGGTACAAAGTCGTCTAGGTAGGTACCACCGCAGTGCCAGATATCGTCCCGTGAAATAGAGTATTTTGCACTTCTGTGTTCCGTGTGAGGGAACTATAGCCAGTAAAATTACCGGATATAAGAGACCAAACATCTGTCGTCTCGGGTGATGATTGCAGTGTTATTAGCTGTTATTAAATTTCTTCAATACTGCACCTTCATGGTGCTACTTACACTTACGGTGGTAAATGAAGAATGGGACGGTCAGTGTGCTTACCTGGTGAGGTAAGCGTCCTTTTCACTATAACATAAACAATATTCATCTATAAGAGAGTATAAAAAAGTTCGCAACTTACTATCGACAACAATAAAAAACTTAACTCTACAGCACTTACCCTTCTGACGCTGTCTAGTCCATCGATAATTTTTCGCAGCAAATTACCCAAAGCCATGACGGGGTGCGAATTCATGCAATAGCCAAAGTTTCCGTGTGTTTTTTCGAGATCCCAAAAGAGGGGAAAAACGGTGCGAAAGATAATAAAGAGCATGAAGACGCGTCTGGTCCATTAATTAACAAACGAGTTTCCCTTACCGATTGAGTCTATTTGAAAAGTCGGGATTTTCGAAATGTGTCTGTGTATCTGTGTATTATATAAAAGTAAGTTTTGTGGTGTCCTTGTGTTTATACTCAAGAGCGATAGAGCGACAATACTCCATGCAATGATCCATCGTCTCCCTTTCACCACAGGTCATCATGGCGCACTGCAAAATTCATCCGTTTGTGTTGATTTCCCGTATTCGGATTTAGCGTTTTGCGTCTACTTGGAATGGAATTACACTTAATGGAATGAACTGCCTGCGTCTGTGTTTCCGGTCACATACAACCCCGTGGCATTTAAAAAAACCAGTGAATTTTCTGGCAAGCTCGCTCAACTTAGATCACGTCTCTTCCATTAGGATAGTCTGTGCTCGAGAGCAAACCATCATGAATAATACCTGCGATACTAGTGAGAAACCTGCGATATCAGCGATGGTGTGTTCT
Organism: Leucinodes orbonalis; assembly: GCA_019425675.1. Lineage (NCBI taxonomy): Eukaryota > Metazoa > Arthropoda > Insecta > Lepidoptera > Crambidae > Leucinodes > Leucinodes orbonalis. Next base: position 116,120 of record PQWD01013832.1, on the reverse strand, counting down.
GATCTAAAAGCGATACATGCACTACAAGCGATAAGCCAGCAATAAGCGATCTCTACAAACTCTCGCGTGATGAATTAGTAAAGTGACAGTGTTCATAAAGTAAAATTTGATTGACGATTTGGTGTTGCGGTTGAGACGTCGACTGCAACACAAGGGTTCGGGTTCAATCCCGGGCAGTACAACATTTTGTGTGCATGAACATGTTTTTGTAATGTCTGGGTGTTTTGTATGTATAATATGTATGTATCGGAAGCTTTAAAGGCAAATTCAAGAGCGCTCTATTACTCAAACAGCGTGCTGCCGAAGAGTTAAACATGAGTATGGAAATACATGCCCTAAAAGATTATTTTAAGTAATTCAAAATATTTCTTACACAAACACACACTCACACACAAACAAACACACACACACCACAATTTAGGTGCCATATGGTATTGTTAACTTTTCTTTTTTTTTCATGTATACCTTTTTTAATTTTAAGCCCTCATTACTCACTTAATAAAGTTCTCACCTAACATCGAAGAGAAGAGGAAGTTACTGAACCGCGCTGACTAGGTGCTTGTCCCCTTGGCCAGTGATAGCTGAGGTGCTTCCTTTTGCTTTCATCATAAACTATACATATTGTAGTATCTTACAGTATTTTATAAAACTGAGAGTGAGTGATTATTGTATTAATGCTTTGAATATTCTGGTGTTTCGTAAATAAAACTTTATATCGTGCTATTTTCATTTTGGCTATAATTTAACCCGAACCATCTCCCCAGCCGCTCGTGTCATATTTGCACATAATTGAAATAAAATTGGCATTCAGTTAATAGAATAATTTATTACGAGTGAGAATTTTCGCTTGTCAATGCCGGTAGTTTTGGTCCCCCAAAGGCCGAGATCGGCCTATGTGCGACGGACACTTAATTTTTTGGGGGCCGAGGGTTCTAGAGTTGACAAAACCTGTATAACCTTGTTTTAAACAAATAAAAAATATTTATTCCAAAAAAACACATACAAATTTGATCTGTTTGAACTGCTCTCGTATAAGGTGACCCTGTGTTACGAGAGACAGGCTCCTCCTCAAAATTACAATTTGTTATTAGAAGTGTTTTGACATGCAAATTTAATAAAATATCAATGTGTGTAAATGTAAATATCTAGAGATATTTTAGCCCCAATTTAAGTACAGCTTGTATTATGGGTACTGAACAACGGATAAACATACTTATATATCTATATTTTAGGTCATTACTAGACAAGAATCATCAAAAAAACAAAGTGTAACATCACAGATTTATTTTACACCTGAATGTGTAAACGTATGATCTTATTGTAGTCGATTATACTAAAAATATTCATTACTTGACGACTTCCCTCTCATGGGACCCGACCATTTTACATTCGTGATTCGAGCCCTCAGGGGGACGAGCATACGTTGTTCTGTATGTAAATGTAATATACATGAAGAATGCCCGAAGTTAACGTCTCCAGTGACGAGGATGATCGTGGAAACAACAATCACGACAGTAATTACGTGACTATCGGTGGGGGAAATAGATTTTGTACATGATTAATCACATTTATGACTATCTGTTGCCCGCGGTGTTGCCCGCATTATGGGATATTCTCCCGCAGTGAAACATAACCTCAAATCGCGTTTCCGTAAGTCATGCGACAAAACATTTCGTTATTGTTTCAAAATAAAAAGTAACCTTTGTTCTTTCTCATTACATCATTAAAGACAGTCCCAACCGGAGATTCCCTGGAGACTCTGAGTTTGCTTTCTCCTGATGCTGACTCAGCCCAATGGGTGAAGAACTGAGATATTCGCTTGTAGTTATAACAGTTAACTAGCATGTTATTGGAAGCAACTTGGTGCAGATAAAATGTCATACGGATAAATACATAAATTACATCAGCCACCACTCAAAAAAGTTCCGTCTAAATCTATCCAGCCGTTTCAGAGATTGCCCGGAACAAACAGACAGACAAATATTTTAAAATTGTAATTTTGACCTTTTTACCGTATATATAATATATAATTTGCACATCGAATATCGGTAGAATATGTCGAAAGCATGATTTTATTAAACAACGTGTAATGTAGCCTTGTGCAACAAATAAATGAACTTTTATTTGTGGTATGTCATAGTACCATTATTTGACGACTTATGTAATTGGTTGAGACGTCGCGTCTTACACCAAAGGTCCCAGGTTAGATCCCCGTGCCTGTTTGTACTGGTATGGGTATTTTCTATGTATAATGTGTATGTATTTACAAAAGAAGTATATAAGTATGTTTATATGTTGTTTAGTACCCATAATACAGGCTTCGCGCTGAACTTTGGGCTAGATGGCGCTGTGTGAATGTCAGTGGATATTCATTTATTATTATCATTTTAACCGCCCTAAAAGCAACTTCCTTTAAGGTTCACAATAAATAAGCAAACATTAAGTTTTCAATACATCTGTCCAATTTCACTGTTAACCGAGTGTTTCCCTTGATAATGGGCTAATTTGGAGTCAAATTAATAGGTTCCATTGGCTGGGAGCATTAATTTAATGGAACAATACTGTGGAGTTACGAATTCTAAATTATACCGTGGGAACGTGGAAGTGGATGGCCTTAGGTAAACTTAAATTAGACTGTTGTTGCAGTTAACTTTGGAGATTATAATTACCGGCGGGTAAAAATCGGTCGTCTCATTTGACGGGTGCAGGGCAGTGTTGACAAATGATAATGACTAACCACTGCATCTGTTATGGTCAGGCGTATCACTAACCACCACATGAGCGTACTGATCGCCTCTTCCACTTAATAACATAAAAAAGATTGTAATAAAGTTTAAAACATGTTGACCTGAAATTACTGAAGACCTAACATCTGTTGTCTCGGGTGACGGGCGCAGTGCGGCATTGATGGAGGACAATAACTATCAGTTGTTGGTGTCCTTTAATGCCTTTCTGTCATGGTCAGGCATATCACTTACCATCAGGTGATCATTCTGACCGCCTCTACACTTATAATATAAGATAGGCTGTTTCTGGGCAGGCATGATCCATTCTCGGCCGCATCATCACTTACCATCAGGTGAGATGGCGGTCAAATGTATGCCAATATAAGATATAAAAAAAACATAAAACAAACTTGAGCCTGAGAACGACCGTGTATCATTTATTAATGTCATTTGTGTGGGATTCTCTCTCCCTTTTTTAAACCGATCACAGTTCAACGCTGGACATAGGTCTCCCCCATTTTGCGCCAGATATACCGGTCCTCCGCTTTCCTCATCCAGCCTCCACCAGCGACATATCGCTAGTTATCGATCCATGACTGGCGTCCTTCGTGGGAACCTCAACTATCCCTCGCACCTAAGTTTGATAAAATTTGACCTATTCGACCTAGCTTCATTGGGCAAGTGGCGACCGCAGATAGCTTTCAGCCGGTGATTTCTAATTCTCTTCTTTTTCTTCTTCTGGTTTGTCGACCAATTTGGTGTCATAGTTGCAACGTCTGCTACTACACCAAGGGTTCCGGATTCGATCCCAAGCAGTACAAACATTTATGTGCGTGAACATGTCTGTTTGTATTGGTCTGGGATCAAACCCGGACCCCTTGGTGTAGTAGCCGACGTCTCAACCATTGCACCAAATGAGTCGTCAATAATATGTATGGATTTACAAAAAAACATATTATTATGTTTATCGGTCGTTTAGTACCTACATATATTACATGTTAATGCTTAGTTTGGGGCTAGACGGCGATGGCGTAGACAACGAATTATGCAGCGCAAATTAATAATATTCCTATCGAAATACCATGGATTGTCTTACTAAGACATCAGCATGATGATGATAATCATTAACATAGTAAGGCAGCTTATGAACAAAGCTGCCTTACTATGCTAATAATTAGTGTTAACGCGTAGGTATATTTAATAAGCCAATAAATATTTTAACAATTAAGACACAAAATGTTTTGTAAATCCATTATAGGGAAATACTTAAGCTCTCTTCATGGAGTGAGTTGCGACTTTCATATTCCACTTCCTACTCCTGACTTGACATCAATATTTAGGTCAAGAGCAACCCTATTGGAAAAGTAAACTCTATAATACTGTCGTCCACAAGCTTAAACGCAGTTGACATTTTAGTCCTTGTGATAGGTTATTTATGCAATGAAAAAACATACAGCTTTCATTACACATATAACCCAAAAACAGATACACACAACACTTAGTCAAAAACAAAATAAGTATGACATATCGGAGTATACTTTGACTTATTTACAACATTACATTATTCGGTAACTAAAATACATATATTACACCCTAAACACTTAAAAATAAAAAAAATTAAAACTAAAAAATATAACTAAAAGAAGTCCCTTTCGGCAAAGTTCCGAAAATACTGGCAGCGTTACCCTTTGGATTGCCAGACTGATTCCTTGTCCAAGGTAGCTGCCAGATCTTCGGTCACCTGTGACGTCGACTAACCTTTTGGAAATCTCCTTGAAAAGCCTCAAAGCACTAGGACTTATATATTTGTTCATCTCGACACTGAACTGGTCTTGTTACAAACATTTAAGTACCACTGAAATTCACTGTTGTATTGATGACAATCCGTGAACATATATTTTAAAGAAAGGTTATTACAAAAACAATACTTCATCATCATCATTACAGCCTAAAATGTCCACTGCTGAACTAAGGCCTCCCCTAATGATTTCCACGCGGGCCGATCCCTAGCAGTTAAAATACTTAAAAATGTATTTTATATTATGACGCTGTGTGTACCAGACCGGTACGTCTGGCGACGTCGGCTTCCTCCGTTATTTGCTGTTCCGCAAGCCCGAACTAATATATTGAAAGAGGCACCACTAACTAGAACGTTGCGTACGCTTAATGAAGTAGCCAAAGCTATTGATTTGTTTAGTTGCTCTTTGACTGAATTCACCAAGGTCACATCGTTTGTTTTATGCTATTCTCGATTTCTTTTTTAATTTTATTTTTCTTGGGTAATATTGTTATTTATTGTTGAAATGATTTTGTGTAATATTATAATTGTCTACGCTATCGCATTGGGGAAACCTGTAATGTTTGTCGTAAGATTACATGTAAAATAAATAAATTATAAAGTAATCCAAATTGTGCACGATTATACACACTATTAGTGATGTTTTACATGTTCCGTCATAATATGTTTAAGATGATAAATAAACAACATATGAGATGCCTTATCCGAAGTTCTTTTCCGTTATACAGGGTTTTTCAGTTTTATATGGAAAGATTGTGCTCGTCAACTGACGGCGTTTTAGCTAGTGGATGGCAAAATATATGACTGATCAAGACTCTGGATTCTACAACATTTTTTTTAGCTGAAGGTTGAGACAAAAAGTGAAATCGCGTTAGTTGGGCAGAATTTTTATTCGTAATCACGTCGCTTGCTACATGTCATAGTGACATAGTAGTGTGCTCGTGCTTTTAATTCTGTACCCTTTTAATGACGTCAAAATTTGTATGAATAATTTTAAGTCATAAATATAACAATAAGTCAACGTATGTGTCAAGCATCTCGGACGTTGATTGGTTGATATTTCTTCGTGATTGTGCATCTAGTTAGATTATTATCTAAAGTACAAAAGCATGTTTTTTGATGTGTCATAAGCAGACGTTATGATTACCGAACCGATCTTCCAATTTACACACGGAGACCCATAAAAAAATACGGATGAACTGTCATTAATACAGAAAATGTGTCTTCGAAATGACAGCACCTGTCCCTTTGAGAATCTTTTTTTGTTTATTTCATTATTTATTTTAGTGTTTTAAACTAAAAATAACAACCAACCTGTTTTACTACCGTGAGGGCGACCAGCTGTCCCAGGGTGGTGTCGGGTTTCTCGTCCATAAGTCTCTCATCAACAACATCGTGAAGATCAAAAGTGTGTCAGCTAGAGTAGCGTACCTTGTACTAAGAATCACCAAGCGCTATGCGCTGAAGGTGGTACAGGTTTACGCACCGACTTCATCGCACTCCGACGATGAAGTGGAGGCTATGTATGAGGATATCAGCAGAGCAATGCATACCTCCAAGACACACTTTACGGTCGTTATGGGAGACTTCAACGCAAGGCTGGGCATTCGAAGTGGTTGTGAGTTGAAAGTGGGGCAATATGGATTTGGACACCGGAACCCCAGGGGACAGCGGCTGGCCGATTTCATGGAAAAAGAGGGACTCTTTATGATGAACTCTTTTTTTTTCAAGAAGCCGCCGCAGAGGAAGTGGACTTGGTTGAGTCCCGATGGTTCCACACGAAATGAGATTGACTTCATCATGACCACCAGAAGACATATATTTAACGACGTCTCTGTGATCGCCAGGGTGAAAACCGGTAGCGATCACCGTATGGTAAGAGGCACGTTAAATATTAATGTTCAACTGGAGAGGTCTCGCCTGATGAAGTCTACGCTCCGACCTAACGTGCTTCAAATCAATAACCCCGAGAGCTTTCAACTCGAACTGCAGAATCGCTTTGAATGCCTAGAGAGCTGCGTAACAGTGGACGATATAAATAGCGGGCTAGTGGAAACTCTGCAAACAGTTGGGTCTAAGTTTTGCAAGGGACAACGCAAATTAAGACCCAATAAACTATCTCAACAGACTCTCGATCTCATGGCGACAAGACGACAGATGAAACTGCAGTCTTCAGACGACGCGTCACAATACCGGCAGCTTAATAGACGTATATCCAGCTCCTTGCGACGCGATATTCGTCGCTTTAATACAAAGTGTATTAAAGAGGCGATCGAACGGAACAGGGGTTCCAAGGTGTTTGCAAGGAACATGTCTGTTGGGCAAAGCCAGCTGACTAGTCTGAAGACCAACAGTGGAAATGTAGTCTCATCCCAAACCAGAGATTTTGAGGGAGATTGAGAAGTTTTACAGCGAGTTATATACCGCTACACAGATTCCCGCTTCAAGCTTAGCCGAAGACCCGACATTTATCTGAGGATATCCCGGAAGTCACCTTGAGCGAGATTAGGATGGCTCTGAAACAACTTAAGCGAAATAAGGCCCCCGGAGAAGACGGAATTACCGCAGAACTTTTGAAAGCAGGTGGCACGCCAGTGCTTAAGACCCTTCAGAAGCTCTTTAATTCCGTGATCCGTGAGGGTGCGACGCCAGAGGCGTGGAGCAATGGCGTGGTGGTGCTTTTCTTCAAAAAAGGCGACAAAACCTTGCTGAAGAATTATAGACCCATCACGCTATTGAGCCATATTTACAAGTTGTTCTCCAGAGTCATCACGAACCGTCTCGCGCATAGGTTTGATGATTTTCAGCCCCCCGAACAAGCCGGGTTCCGCAAAGGCTTCAGCACCATAGACCACATACATACGCTGCGGCAGGTTATACAGAAGACTAGAGAGTATAACCGGCCATTATGCTTGGCGTTTGTGGACTATGAGAAAGCCTTTGATTCGATCGAGACTTGGGCTGTGCTTCAGGCCCTCCAACGGTGCCATATTGACTTTCGCTATATCGAAGTATTGAGATGTCTGTACGAGAGCGCTACTATGTCAGTCCGTGTACATGAAGAGCTTACACAACCTATCCAATTGCACCGAGGAGTGAGACAGGGAGACGTTATATCTCCGAAACTGTTCACAGTTGCGTTGGAAGATATGTTTAAGCTGCTCGATTGGAAAGGACTTGGCATCAACGTAAATGGCGAGTACATCACTCATCTTCGATTTGCCGATGATATAGTAGTCATGGCAGAATCCATGGAGGATTTAAGCACTATGCTCGAAACCCTAGACGGAGCTTCTCAACAGGTGGGTCTTAAAATGAACATGGACAAGACGAAAGTCATGTCTAATGCCCATGTCGTACCTATACCGATATCAGTTGGAAGTTCTGTCCTCGAAGTTGTTGACGAATATGTGTACCTGGGACAGGTAGTCCAAATGGGTAGGTCCAACTTCGAGAAGGAGGTTTCTCGTCGAATCCAATTAGGATGGGCAGCGTTCGGGAAGTTAAGGCAGATCTTTTCGTCCAAAATACCTCAGTGTCTCAAGACGAAGGTCTTTGACCAGTGTGTGTTGCCAGTTATGACATACGGAAGCGAAACGTGGTCGCTCACTAAGGGCCTTTTGAATAGACTCAAGGTTGCTCAGCGTGCTATGGAGAGGGCTATGTTAGGTGTCTCCCTACGCGATAAAATCCGAAACTATGATATCCGTAGGAGAACTAGGGTGACCGACATAGCCCAGAGGATTAGCAAGTTGAAGTGGCAGTGGGCAGGGCACATAGTGCGTAGAACCGATGGCCGATGGGGCGGAAAGGTTCTCGAGTGGCGTCCACGTAACGGAAAGCGAAGCGTAGGCGGACCCCCAACCAGATGGACGGATGATCTGGTTAAGGTGGCTGGTAGCAGATGGATGTCAACTGCAAGGGATCGGTCCGCGTGGAAATCATTAGGGGAGGCCTTCGTTCAGCAGTGGACATAATTAGGCTGTAATGATGATGATGATGAAACTAAAAATATGTAATCGAAATATTTTAAAAATTACGTAGCATAAGTAAATGCTACGTAATTTTTGTTTTTTTTTCCTTTTGTTTAATGCGGTTTTCTCACAATGTCATGCTCTTTTTTTAGGTTATTTTCCTAATATAAATAATCTATGGCTCTGTTGAAAGATGCGCGCCAAATGTTCATATATTTTGTAGTTTCCTATACAAAAACTGGCCGGATTTTAACACACTTTTGATGATAGCGAGACTTCGTACTTATTTATACGTCCATGTCATAACATTAAAAAATAAATGTCTTACAGTTTACTTAAAACAGAAAGAATTGAACAGCTTCTACAAAAAGCTGTCATATATTGAAATCCCAAATAAAACGTATATAAAAAGTACATTTGTCTGAGTGTCATCGCTTGTTTTATTTGCATTGTTTACGATGTAACGAATTTGAACATTGGCAAGATATAAAGAACACTTTTATTTCCTTACAAGTTAGTATTACTAATAACAAATTGTAATTTTAAGGAGGAGTCTGCTCTCGTAACACAGGGTCACCTTATACGAGAGCAGTTCAAACATAAAACTTGTATGTGTTTTTTGGAATAATTTTCTTTTTTATTATTATAAAATCTTTTCTTTGGCAGCATGTATCACTTTTATTTCGACCCAGTATCATCAATGTCAGTGTCGGTGGGCTCATTGGTGTGGACTGTTGCCTTCTTATCTTGAAGGTGCAGGTTCAAATACCACCAGGTATCAATGTCTTTTCAAAACTATATGCACGTTTATACGATGCTTTTACGGTGAAGAAAAATATAATAAAACCAGCGCACACCTATAAAGAGATTCAAAGGTTGTACGTGAAGTCGGCCAATCCGCACTGGGCCGCGTGGACGATTAAGACCTTTACACTCGTTACGGGTAGGCTCGTCCCTCGGTAGGATCGTATCAAATGATAAGACTTTAAATAACAATTTGAATTTGCCTTTCAACTATTGCCTACCCTATTAATATTCGGAAGGTATCAGCTCTTAATGTGATCAAAGACATAAGAATCCTTTTCTCAATATAGTTCTCTTTGTCTACAGGCATAAATGGAGTGACGCCATGCGAGCATCCGAATCCTAACCCAAGATGGCGCAAGACAATGAGTGGGAGGACTATTTTGGGAATTATAACAACCGAACGAAGCCTCGGCTCGAAGAATACGTACCTCCGGTGAAGAATTACACTTACTACGACAACCAGACAGAAGAGTATTCCAATTTCACATCAGACGACTACTGTAACTCGAATCATTCTCACGTATATTTAAATGTCACGTGCGAGTTTCCGATTAACTATGCCGAGCCTATGTATGGGTAAGTTTTCCATTTATTTTTATAATCTAGATGATGTTTTTTTAGTTTTTCTAGCTTTCTTTAATTGGAGTTCACTGCTGGAACGTTCTCCTTCAATTTTAGGATATATTTTCTGGGCACTCGCTTCAGTCATTCAGACTCCATCAGAGATCGTTCGAAAGTTTCTTAAATAATATTTTAATCCACTGTAGTGCCATATATCTTCCTGTGAAATCAATTCTCCTGAAAACTGTCGTCTGATGATGATAACTTATTGTATGCACAAGTTTAATTTTAAAATAATGAAACCTCAAAATCATTAATTTACGGATGACTTGCTTACTATAAATACTAAAAAAAATATATTTGTACAAGAACCTATTGTAGTAATCAAACTTTAACCGAAGCAAATCGAAATATATCCTCTAATAAGATTACGGATTTTTTAAAAGATCTATCAGTTCGTTTGACTGAGGCTACGGGGGACTCCAGAGCCGGCAGCTTCCTTGGTCAAAGAATAAGCATTGCTATTCAGCGCGGGAATCTGCCTGTGTTTTGGGAACCCTGCCTCGGTCAGACGCACGTTTCGATTTGTTAAAAAATATTATATTTCATTTAGTATTTAATTTTTTTAACTAATATAGTTACACATTTTAAATAATTACTAGACTATGCTAGATTACGGATATATCAGTACAGGATTTGAAGTCTTCTGTTAGTACAACCAAGTAACTGGTTTTGTGATAAACCGCTATTCTCTAAATTAAATTTAAATAAATATTATAACATGGACGTAAAAAAATTGTATATATTTTCTGTAAACTCTCTCTACTTTATTTTTTAAACTCCTTCTCGACTGTTNGCCTAAAGGTCTCTGACCCATAAACCACACTATGTTAAAGGTACATTACATTAAATAAGTTTCATACTATTTTGATAGCTAAATTAAATGATTGAACCTACTGTTGTGTTCGATTCATTCGGTTTCAATATTTTCCTATTTCAACGAAACTAAACAAGAATATGCAAGCTATTTCATATTTACGAGCCAAGTGAAATGGCGGATGTGAAACCAAAATGGCGGGTGCAATACAAAATGTCCGTGCACCCTTACAATTGAAAAACGTGTCCTATGATAAAATTCAGTGGCAACATAAAACCATTCTACCGATAATAAAATTGTGCAAAATGCAAAATGATCTAAAGGATCGTAACACGTCGTGCATTTTACCATCTATAACATCGCCGTAAAGTCCATAGTCGCGTACGTGCTCTTAAAATGAGACGTGTGCACATTATTATGCAAATAGGATCTCAACATCATTGGGATATTTGCTTTACAAACCGAAATATAACGCTTTACGTAAATACGTTTGCGGGAACATTGCCCGAAAATTGTTTTGCTGATTTTACTTGTTTTCAGTATTTTAAAAATGCAATAATATTCTGAGACTCAGCGAATTATGTAAAAGGTCAGTAATTATACTACTACAAATACTGTGTGTACAACAACAAAGTCGGCAACAGGGGGTTTCCGCAATCTCTAAAAACAGTGTTTATCAAGTGTATGTCTCGAAAATGGTTTTGAGATTTCTAATACCATTTTTTATTAATTGAATACTTGGAGCGAACTTTTTCAAAGTTGAAAAAGTGTTCCCCCTCTAATTCTAAACTATGGAGTAAATAAAATAGAAAAAAAATTGAATCGAACAACGAAATTGTTTGAACGATATCTGGTCTGTAGTTTTTTTATATGTCATAAACGGTGACCACGTTTTCTAATAATAAAGCTGTAGTAGGTCCAAAATAAAAAAGAAATATTTCATTTTATGTTACTTGCTAATTGCTGCGGAACCCTCCTCGGACAAGTCCGACTCGGACTTAGCCATTTTTTTCCATTTTCAGTGGATATTTAGCAGTCGGTTTTTGTTTATATGTTTTATTTCAGGCGTTTTAGTTAACTAATAGATATTATTCTATTTTCAAAAAAATCACTTCTTCGGTAGTCGGATAAAAAACATACTGAATGAAAACAAATATATAAGCATTATAACTCAAAAGACTTCATAGTAGGTCTTTTCCAATGCTACAAGAGGTAAAGCAACCGATATATCATCATAGCAAGCCTCGCTGAGTTTAGCTTTTAACGAGACAGCTAAGGCCTTCTCGGGAAATATTGGGATGTTGCCCATGAAATATAATGCACCCATTTTAGGAACAACCCAACTAATTCGTCTGGCGATTCCGACTCTAATAAGCGTTAAGGTATAACAAAGAAATGAACTAAGGAATACAAAAAAAAATGTTTTGTAACCTATGTTACTTACTTGTACATGTGCATGTATTTATAGAAAAGTAAAAAGAACTAGATTTAGGGTTCGTACTGAGTTTTTCAAATCAAATCAAATATATTTATTTTATATTCTATTTCAAAAATACTTTTTTGAAATAGAATATACCAACTAAACGTTATTCTGTCTTTTTTTTCCTGGCGTTTATAATAACTGCAACCGAATATCCGATCGCACCAGACATGCACCAGAAAAAAGTCAACAAAGTAAAATGTTGTTTCCAGAGACAACGGATGAATGGAATTCGAAACCAGTATAAATAAATAAATATCAACTGAAATTCACACAGCGCCATCTAGCCTCAATTTTATATTGTACACCAAAATACATTAAAGGGCGAAAAAGAAAAATAAAGTACATTTGACGCCCTTGCACAAGGCAATTTGTTCCAAGCTACCTTAGGGTTATGTATATTCCATCAAAGTATATACGGTGAAGGAAAACATAGTAAGGAAACTTTCATGCACGCCTGCGAATAGATTCAACGGTTGTGTGTGAAGTCGTCCAATCCGCACTGGGCCCGCGCGTGGACGACTAAGGCCTAATCACCCTATACGGGTAGGCTCGTGCCCCTCGGTGGGGACGTTTAATGAGCTGATGATGATTATGATATATATAATATGGTGTAATAGCTGATATACCATATGGTGTAATGGTTGAGCCGTCGGCTATTACGCCTAGGGTACCGGGTTCGATCCCCGGGCAGTACAAACATTAGTGTGCAGGAACATGTCTGTGTATTTTGGTTTTCTATGCATAATATGTATGTATTTACAAAAAAGTATAAAAGTATGTTTATCCGTTGTTTAGTACCCATATTTCAAACTAATGCCAAGGACAAGATGGCAGTGTGTGAATGTCTGTGGATATTTATTTATATATTGGAAACCCATCACTTAAATTGTACCCGCAATGACTTACTACATTTCACGCTTATTTTTAAAAATGATCCCATTCTGTTTCAGATATATCGCCCCGTTCCTGCTCGCCACCACCATAGTTGCAAACACGCTGATAGCGTGTGTCTTCCTTTCCGGCGGCATATGAGGACGCCAACGAACATCGTGCTGATGGCGATGGCCCTTTGCGACATGTTCACCATGCTGTTCCCGGCGCCGTGGCTGTTCTACATGTACTCCTTTGGCAACCACTACAAACCTTTGAGTCCTGTTCGCGCGTGTCAAGCTTGGAACTACATGAATGAGGTTAGTGGTAATTTTATGACTTTTATATTCATCATCAGCTCATTAGACGTCCCCACCGAGGGACACGAGCCTACCCGTATAGGGTGATTAGGCCTTAGTCGTCCACGCGGGCCCAGTATGGATAGGGCGACTTCACGCACAACCTATGATTCTCTTCTCAGGAGTGCGCAGGTTTCCTCACGATGTTTTCCTTCACCGTAAGAGCGTCGGAAAACGTACATATATTTACGAAAATTCTAAAACACATTGGTACGTGGCGAGATTTGAACCTCAGCAGCAACTGTTCACATTGACTCACCGACGCTCTTTTGTTTTAATACACTTTTATATAAGTTTTCATTTATTATCTTACTGGCTTTTGCCCGCGGCTTCGCTCATGATAACGTGCCCAGAGAAACATGTTTCCCCATTTCCTGATTCATAAGACAGAACAAGAGGATAACCGCTATCTCTTAAAACAGTACTACCATAATGATACGTCAGAATATTGTACCAGAAAAGGCGAAGTAATATTATTGTAAAACTGATTAAAGAGATGGCACCTCGAAACATAATTTAATTTAAATACGGTAGTCTTGATATAATAATGTAAATACGGTACGCTTAGTCTTTTTATTGGGGATAGAAACCTGTACTCATTTGGCGGAATGTTACACAAATTTCCATTTCCTTAGGGTAGAGGGTTTTTTTTACCTTTTACAGGCAGACATTTGACTGCCATCTCACCTGATGGTAAGTGATGATACTGCCCTAGATGGATCATACTAGCCTAAAAACAGCCTATTCACTCTTGCCTTGAAGACGGCCAGGTTGTAATGAACGGAAAAAACACAAGGAGGTAACGAGTTTTATTTCTATGCGGTGCGCATTAGGAACGAGGCATTATTAATAAAGCAAATTATCTTGTAAATAATATTTGTTTAACTCCGTTTACACATATTAGCTTTCTTTTTCTTAATTGCGGAATTTTCCACACAATCGTTTCGTTTATTCGTATTATAAAACGAATATAATTACAGCGGTAATACTTATTCTCAGGTTAAAAATACAGATTTTTAGTTAAACGCAAATATTTTAACTTTATGCGTTTTTTTTTTAACATATCGCCTATCAATCATGCTCGGATGGTTTTATATCAGCGATTTCTAGTTCAATGGGATGTGTTGCGAGATTGTTCATTGTTTCGATAAAAACGCGTAACGCCAGCCGATCAAGTTAAAAACTTATTTTACGATGTAAAGGGTGTTTGGCGTGTGGCCAATTTTGCATAATGGCCGACAAGTACGCTACTAGCCCAAAAATCTGGAATTTCATGAACACAGCGAATTCATAGCTTATGTGGTCAGCAACAACAAGTAAAAAAAATAAACATTCATGTTTGTGTCTCTGGGTGTTTTGAAAAATAAAATCTATATTCGTGAATTTATATTTGGAACTCATCATCTCAACATCTCAGCTCATTTCAAAAGTATCTCTGACGATTCAAAAGTATCTGTAACAGATTTATTCCAATAAAGATTTTTTGCTTTCTTTCTTTCTTTCATTCAACGTCCCCACCGAGGGACACGGGCCTACCCGTAAAAGGTGTATAGGCCTTAGTCGTCCTCGCGAGCTCAGTGCGGATTGGCCGACTTCACGCACAACCTTTGAACCTCTTCGCATCCTCCTCACGATGTTTTCTTTCACCGTAAGAGCGCCGGATAACATACTCGGTACGCGGAGGGATTTAAACGTCCGCCCTCCCTGTAGGAAGGCAACAGTCCCCACTATTGAGCCACTGACGCTCTCTTTGTGTGGAAACTTTTAAATGGCCTTCAATAATAATAATTTTGTGTCTAAAATAATATTAGCTGTAAGAAGAAAATAGAATATATATTTGTAAACGTCGTGTACTAATAACATAAATATACATCATTATTACAACCTAGAAAGTCCACTGCTGAACGAAGGCCTCCCCTAATGATTTCCACGCGGACCGATCCCTTGCAGTTGACATCCATCTGCTAACCGCCACCTTAACCAGGTCATCAGTCCATCCAAATGTACATATTTATTTATTTATTTAAAATCTTTATTGCACATAAAATACAAAGTACAGTACAAAGGCGAACTTAATGCCGAATGGCATTCTCTACCAGTTAACCTAAGGTCATGCAGAAAGAAATATAAATGGTGCGGTTAAAAAGAAAGGACCAAAATAATTTATTTAAAAAAATATACAATTAAGGCGCCATTGTACGCAAGATATCCCGGATATTGACGTTAGCGAGATTAGTGCAGCACTGGGCAACTTAGAAATGGAAGGCCCCGGGTGATGACGGTATTACGACAGAGCTCCTAAAAGCCGGTGGACAACCCGTCCTTAGGGCATTAGTTGAGCTCTTTAATGCCGTCATCCACCAGGGAACTACACCGGAGGCGTGGTCCAGAAGTCGTCGTCTTATTCTTCAAGAAGGGTGATAAAACTCTCTTGAAGAATTATAGACCGATAGCGCTTCTGAGCCACGTCTATAAGTTGTTTTCCAGAGTTGTAGCGAACCGTCTCGCCATAAGACTCGACGAATTCCAACCACCGGAGCAGGCTGGGTTTCGAAAAGGCTACAGCACCGTGGACCACATCCATACTGTTCGGCAGCTTATACAGAAGACCGAAGAGTATAACCAGCCGCTGTGTATGGCATTTGTGGACTACGAGAAAGCCTTCGACTCCATTGAAACCTGGGCTGTTCTGGAGGCTCTGCAGCGATGCGGTATCGACTGGCGATATATCGAGGTGATGAAGTGTCTCTCCAACGCAGCGACGATGACCGTTCAGATCCAAGACCAGCGGACAAGACCCATCCAATTGCGTCGTGGTGTGAGACAGGGGGATGTTATATCCCGAAACTGTTTACAAACGCATTGGAGGATGTCTTCAAGACCCTGGACTGGTCTGAACGAGGCGTCAACGTCAATGGAGAGTATATTTCTCATCTGCGCTTTGCTGACGATATCGTCATCGTTGCAGAGCATCGGAAAGCTTGCTAGATGTTGAATAGCCTAATGAATCCTCCCGACGAGTTGGGCTTGGCATGAATTTGGACAAGACGAAAGTCATGTTCAATGACCATGTCATGCCACAACCGATTGCGTCGAGCATCCTTCTCGAAGTTGTGCAAGAAACGTTTACTTGGGCCAAACCATCCAACTTGGCCGGTACAATTTCGAGAGGGAAGCTAGTAGGAGGATTCAGTTGGGCTGGGCGGCATTCGGCAAGTTACGTCAGGTCTTCACGTCGACGATTCCGCAATGCTTAAAGACAAAAGTCTTTGAGCAATGCGTCCTACCCGTACTTACATACGCAGCTGAGACATGGACACTGACTGCGGGATTGGTTCACAAGTTCAAGGTCACTCAACGCGCAATGGAGCGAGCTATGCTCGGGGTCTCTCTTAGGGATAAGATCAGAAATGATTTAATCCGTAAGAGAACTAAAGTTACCGACATAGCCCGCCGGATCAGCAAGTTGAAGTGGCAGTGGGCTGGTCACGTATGTCGCAGAACCGATAGCCGTTGGAGCAGACGAGTTCTGGAGTGGAGACCGCGTCTCGGCAAGCGTAGCGTAGGACGCCCTCCGGCCCGATGGACCGACGACTTGCGAAAGGTCGCTGGTGGAGGCTGGATGAGGAAAGCGGAGAACCGGGATATCTGGCGCGAAATGGGGGAGACCTATGTCCAGCAGTGGACTGCGATAGGTTGAATAGGATACAATTAAGAAACATCTGTGATAAATAAATACATAATTCCCAGGCTACATATACCTAAATAGACAATACACAAATATTCATATATATATATATATATATATATATATATATATATATATATACATACAAAACACATACTTATATAAGATATAAAAGAGAAAAATAATGCAATACGAAAGACTACACTAATATGGCAAAGAATGGAAAGCAGTAAAAAACCCTACGTATATACTTCTAGAAATAAAAGTTTAACTTTTTTCTTAAAAGAAAACTTAGAAGGAGACAATTTAACCTCTAAAGGTAGTCCATTCCAAAGCCGAGTGACCTGAATCGTAAAGGACATAAATATAACTGTAGCACAAAGTTCGATCTTCAGATATTGTTTTCGGTTAACTGACTGGCTGCATTAATTCATCGTTATGCTAATTAATGCTTTAATAATGAACTTTCTATTTAGAAATGAGCTTTTGGTGACAAGCTTTTGATCAAACGTCTCGGAGTATCCGTAATTATTTCTGAATGGTGAAAGATTTATCATTAAACGTGATAAGGTGATTCATTATAATCTTGTCTTTATTTTGTTTTTCGTATTGCATTATGTAGGGTCTTTCTATTTAGATTGTGAACTTAGAAGTTCAGAAAGGGCTTTGCAAATCAATACTTGGAAAGCATATCATCATCATCAAGCTCATTAAACGAGGGGCAAGAGCCTACCCGTATAGGGTGATTAGGCCTTAGTCGTCCACATGGGCCTATGCGAGTTGGATGACTTCACGCACAACCTTTGAATCTTCGCAGGCGTGCGCAGGTTTCCTAACGATGTTTTCCTTCACCGTAAAAGCGTCGGATAACATACATGTAATTTCGAAAATTCGAAAAAATTGATACGTGGCGGGATTTTAACCTGCGTCCTCCCGTTCGGAATACAACAACCATACCATTGAGCCACCGACGAAAGCATATACTCATCCATAAATCAAAATTAACGAATCGAACGAATGACACAATATTCACTGCATAGCAGCCAAACTGCAGTGAATATTATAAATATATGTTAAACATAGCCATTTTAAAACAAAACTGTAAATTATGTGTCATTTGGCAGATTTAATAATGAACAACAAAGCTATTAACAAAATCAGGTATTGTGAACACGTTGGCAGCCGACATAGCTCATTAGTCCGTACCCACGATGTCCCTGAGGCTGGGTACATATCCTGTACATTATCACGGAAATTAAAATATAAATATCCACTGACATTCATGTAACGCCATCTAGCCTCAATACTAAGCATTATAAGTGTGTAACGAACTGCGCTTAAATACCCGAAATGCAAATAATTTAAAACTCATTTGAAGGTAAGAGGTGTTAGCGCGATTGTAGGAAATATCTGTATCTAGCTTTTGCCCGCAGCTGCGCTCTAGTTAAATTCGGGATCCCTTTCATGGTAACGAAAACCGAATATTGTTTGTACGCTACTGAAGATGATATATATCTTTCCATCGATTTTTAGCTTCTGTCTTACAAACTGCGAAAATTCCCATACGAATTCCCCCCACTTTTAGGCCAAGTTTTTTTAGTGACAATTACTTCACACACAAATTTTTAGCGTGCTACCTTAAAAATTGCGGAAGGCACCATACAAACTTCCATCTACCCCTCTTCGGGATGCAGGGGGTTATTAGACAAAAGTAGCCTATGTCTAGCCAGATAACCATCTATCGCCATACGAAATTTCATCAAAAGTGCAGCCGTTTAGGCGCGAAAGCGTTACGAATAGACAGAGAGTTACTTTCGATTTATTATACTAGTATGGATTAGTCCAACTAAATGTCTGTGTAGTACAAAGGAGCCCTCTGTTCACTATTGTTACTTCCCAAAGGCTTTTGTTCCGAGTGTAATCAATGCAAACAGCTGATGATGCCCCCAAATCTTTTATGTTGACCAAAGCTGTACTTTTGTTTGCGTGTACGTGCTAAAAATCGTATTATTTTACCAAGGGGAGGAGAGTAAACAATACATGCATTTATTGTATCTCTAAGATTGCAAATGCTTGGATGACTGTCAAAAACTTTCTTTAATTAACGCGTCCAAAGGCTCTTGCATACAACCCCGCGCTAGCAAAGTTTATGAATACATCAACTTAAATATTTCAACATTGTAATTTGTATAGTCAAACATTTTAATTAACTCGCAAAGCCATGGTTTACGAAAAAATATATTGTAATTTAAGGAATAGAAAACCATTTTGACAGAAGAATAGATTATAACGCCATTTTTATTTATAAATCGTGCTTGAAAGATTAGCTAAAAACCTAAGAGCGCTCTCTTGTTAAACCTAACCTTTATTTTAGACACTTGATATTAAAATCATCTATTTTTTTATTCAAAGGAAACTTTCTTTTTGTAGTTTAGCTTGAAATTTAAAGCTTATAAAGATGTCTGTATGCCATGAGACCAAAGCTGTGAGACTATGATTGTCATTATTTTTTTTTATAGCTAGACTTTTCGCTTTTCACCGCTTGACCTTTATAACTTCACCAGACAAGTGACGAGCGCAGATGGCTCTCAGTCTAAAACAGATCTTTTAACAAGTAGAAACACCAACAACTGTGTCAATCCTCCATTGATAACCTCAGTTTGCGCATGTCCAAAGTCTTTTTCTTTGGTATAACTATTTGAATTTTTTAGATATATTCAACGAGTTGCTTCTCGCAGCTTGATTCCCAAATAGTATCTTAGGAATATACAACTTTATATGGTATTAAGTTCACATAATATGAGTCACCACAGGTCATGAAGTCGTACTGAAGAATTTCATCCGTTTGTAGTTGACGTTACCCGTATTCGGACTGAGCGTTTCGCATCTACTTTCATCATGCGTACTGCAAATGTGGCATTTAAAAACCGAGTAAATAGGCTTTTTCTCGCTCCATCTTTTCCACTAGGATAGTCTGTGCTCAGGAGCAAGCCCATCATGAATAAAAAAAAGTACAATAATAGGTCGAATCAATTCAAAAGTCACCCTGTATATGATACTATAATGTAACAAAAGTCGACATCTTTCTGGAGACTAACAAAATCGCGAGTGAGTACAATGAACGGGTTCCGTTGTTCAATTGATTATACGATCGTAAAACCTCCTCGCCTCGCGATGAGAAGCTTTTGTTTGAGTTACAATACTCTTGAACATGAATTCCCAAACTTTCGACAAGAGACCCCTTTTACTAAATAACTTAAACTTTACAAGAACATATTCATTTTAAGATCTCCTGTCTGATTTATATATCGAATTTGCTGTTCCCCATAGTACTCGCGGTATAAAATATTCTCCCGCAGTAAAATATAACCTGAGCGACGGGAGCTGTACTCCGCGCGGAACAACATTGTTTATTTTCCAAAAATAAAAAGTCTTTCTAAAATAAAAGTAGTCAGCTAACTACCAAAAAAGTGCCGTCGAAATCCGTCCAGTCGTTTAGAGGTTACCCGGAACAAACAGATAGACAGACAGAAATTTTTTATAAATATTTTGTGGTATGTAGTAATTTTTTGTGACGATCCAATTGGTGTTATGGTTGAGAAGTCGACTGCTACTCCAAGGCCTTGATACTTGTTCATTACAAACACTTGTGAGCATATTTTTAGTCTGGGAGAGACCTAAGTATAACTCAGCCTCACAAAAAAACTAGCGTTAAACAATATTTTGAGTTTTGGAATCGCCAATGAAGTTCATAACTACCAATTAGTGAAAAAAATAGATTAGCTCCTTTAACTGACGTTTTGCTATAGTAAAAAAATAAAGTCGGCAGTATCACTAAATGTATAATAAACTTTAAAACCAGTACTTGAGTATTATCAGATCCTCCAAGAGAGCTTAAGTGTTTCGCCAAATCGTAGTCCTCTTCCCTACAACTTATCAAAGCTGGACATTTTCCTCCGCTTTTCATCACAAAAATGATATTCAACTAAGGCGAGAATCTTGTACAATGGTAATACCTAGCCACAGCAGGTCACATACCCGCAATCCAACACGCGGGCCCAATTTTACTTATATTTTACAACAATCATAAACTCTGTCAGAATACCGCGTTTCTCTAAAGCCCTTCAAATGGTTACCAATCCAGTGGCTTTTCCGACTTGACCGTGAATGGGAACACTATATGGGGACTGTAAAAAAGGGCCAAGTTCTACGTGACCACATAAAATCCACCGTGTGGGTTTTACTGCAAGTCATTACCGTCATGCGGGTAGTTTTGGAACGCATTCGAAATGTCGCTCGCGGCTTTCCATTTAGAAATCAGTCGATAAGTATTTTATCGTTTTTATATGTAGTAAAGTTTACTATCGGCGGCTGGAAGTAGTATGAAGGGTTTGGAAATGGGCTTTGAGAACATACTTTGGGGTGTTCGGCTTGACTACTTGAACTTCACTGCAATCAAACAGTGTTAAATCGTTATTAAAAATCTTGTTTATTTTACCTCCTTTGGGGTGGAATATATCTTTTTTTTATTTGAGCAATGCGTCCTACCCGTACTAACATACACAGCTGAGACATGGACACTGACTGCGGGATTGGTTCACCAGTTCAAAGTCACTCAACGCACAATGAAGCGATCTATGCTCGAAGTCTCTCTTGGGGATTAGATAGAAATGATTTTATCCGTACAATGACCGATAGCCCAATAAGTGATAGTGGCTAGTCACGTATGTCGCAGAACCGATGACCGTTGGATGAAACGAGTTCTGGAGTGGAGACCGCGTCCAGACCTATGTCCAGCAGTGGACTGTGATAGGTTGAATATGATGCTATGACTTCTTGGCAATACATGAATGTTCCAGTCTGACTATTGATGATAACTTTTTATACCGTGTTTTATGCAAATAAATATTGTCATGATTATTTATTTATTTATTATGATTAAGGTAGAGAATACACGCGAGTTACATAAGTGTTTGCGATGCTGTGTAACGTCTCTCATTTATATACAACCTCTTAGGCGTTTTCAGACATTGTTAACGATGAGGAGTGCTATGCTAAGGGGTCCTTTGTGTGATTAAATTGGCAATTAAGTATGACGGTTAACCATTTTGTTACGTTGCAAATTAATTAATATCTCAAACAATATGGTTTAATGTGTATGGTGTAACATACAACATATTATGAATTGTACACTCTCTCGCGTTCCAGGCAAAATAATTTTAATAAATAAGATATTTTTGCTTGTATTAAGACGAACTTAGATATGGACTAAAGTTTCCTCACAGATAGTGGAGGGTTTTCCAATATCTTTTACGCTAAGGAGGGCTTTTTCGATGGAGATAACAGTACCTAGAAAAGATTAGGTTAAATGAGAGAGGCTGTTACTCATTTTCCTAAAAATGGTTTGTCCTAAGCCGCCTACGAGTATTATGGCAACCGTGAAAAGTAGGGATGGTAATTTTATTCAAATATTATTATTAAGGACCTTTGATTCAATGAATAATTGCCAGTGCGCTCGAAGAAATTGATGCGCCAATAACTTCAAAGCTAGTCCGTAAATGTTCGTCCAAATTTTATTATTCCTTCATCATCAGCTCATTAAATGTCCCACCGAGGGGCACGAGCCTACCCGTTGTAGGGTGTTAGGCTTAGTCGTCCACGCGGGCCCAGTGCGGGTTGGACGACTTCACGCACAACCTTTGAATCTCTTCGTAGGCGTACGCAGTTTCTCACGATGTTTTCCTTCACCGTAAGAGCGTCGGAATTATTTCCTTAATTAGTGAAAACATTAGAACTTGGACCGCACTACCGTGCGCCGTAATCCTGTTACTGGAACATAGTAAGATTCTGCAGCGTGACTTTTCAATAGTTTATGAGAGAGGGTTTTACGACGCGACGATATGGAATTGCGAGTCCGGGAACGTCCGACCGTCCTGTACACTTTCTATAAAAAACTTCAATTTACGAATCCTACGTACCCGGTGTATTATTAATTGAAATTGTTAATTTCAAAAAAATACATAACAAGGACTACCATCGTCACATCAAAAAAGTAAGCGCAGGCGTGTTCGCATTTTGATCTTGCAATTTCCTTTGAAGTCAGCTGGTAAGGAAATGACTTTCTGCACGCTTACGCTGCCTTGCCAAACTGATACACATGTCAAAACTTGAGAACTTGGTAAGGCGTAAATTTCAATCACGTATGTGAATCGTATACGGCGCTCTTAAATTGTAGTCTCAGATTTAAATAAGAAATATTATCTCCTGACAGGTTATGTTGAGGAACTTGTATGTGCTATAAAGAACATATGCAATACAAAATACGAATATTATTCTTAAGACTGTAACTTCATGCCACTAATAATAGTTATATCAGGTTTGACGACCCATTTGGTGTTGCGGTTGAGAGGTCGGCCGCAACACCAAGGGTTCCGGGTTCGATCCCCGGGCAGTACAAACATTTGTGTGCATAAACATGTCTGTTTGTAATGGTCTGGGTGTTTCCTATGTATAATATGTATGTATATACAAAAAAAAATATGTATGTATGTTTATCCGTTGTTTAGTACCCATAATACAGGCTTAACGCTTAACTTGGGGCTAGATGGCGCTGTGTGAATGTCAGTAGATATTTATTATTATTATTATTTATCAGGAAAGGCATTGTTTGAATAAATGTATGATAATGTAGATAATCTACTCAATCTAATTTAAAATGTGGAGTTAATAAAAATTGAGATTTTAAATGAAAATGATAAGTGTTTATTCATTTTAAGTCCTTATAGAACACTTATGAATTCAAATGAAGCTACCACTGGTTCGGGAGGTAGTTTCCCACTGAGAAGAAACCAGCAAGAAACTAAGTAGTTACTCTTTCCAAAAAAATTGTGTTGAATACAGAAATAAAATATGTTTATGTAAGAAATTTTTTTTTTCGGAGTTTTTTTTCGTAGCACAGCACTATTATTAATCCTTATTAAAAATTTTAACATTTGTCAGAACGTTTCCATGGTTTTAATATATTACATAAATTTATTTATACATTATTTTTAGCATGGTAACAATAATGTTAGTGCTTATTCTTACGTTCGATTCTATGTATTGTAATGACGACTCATTTTGTGTATTGTGGGTTGTCGGTTACTTAAGGGTTCCAGGTTTAAGCCCTGGGCAGGTCTAACATTTGTGGGTATGAACATGTCTGTTTGTAATGCTCTGGGTGTTTCTTTGTATTTGACGACCCATCTGTTGTAATGGTTGAGACTTCGGCTGTTACACCAAGGGTTCCGGTTTCGATCCCCGGGCAGCCCAAACATTTGTGGGCATGAATATGTCTGTTTGTAATGGTCTGGGTATTTCTATGTATATTAAATACGTATTTACAAAACAAATTATACAAGTATGTTTATTCGTTGTTAAATACCCATATTACGGGCTAATTATCAATTCTATGTTGCCATGAATGCACACTATAATTTTTCTTAGACTACATTAAAGCCTTTTCTCACAAATTAAATCAAAATATCTTTATTCAAATAAATATTTTGCTTCTGAATCGTTAATTGATATAATTTTATTTTTTCTGACTCTACCATCGATTCGGAATAAGCAGAACCTTCGAAAAGAGCCGGCAAGAAACTCGATAGTCATTTTTTGAAACTTTTTATATCTTTTTATTTAGATACACGTAGCTTTACAATGATTTATTATTACAAAGGTTTTGTAACTGGATCATTATATGCAAGACCACACATTTCATCCGATAAATATTTGTCTATTGTATTGTAAACTTTCTATATGAGGATGTTTTTAATCTTTAATTTAAACTGGTTTGTGTATCTTATTAAAGAACTACCTCTTCCAACAAATGATTTTCCTAGTTTATTTAGTCTGCAGAGCGTAAACACAGAATGAGTCAATATTATTTTTCCATTCCACATATTCGTAGTAGGTTATCCTTTGAAAAGCTTCCCTTGTAACGCGATATTGGGAATTGAAATCACGCAACGGTGGCTTTTTAGCCTATAATACTGCAATTGACTGCGGCAACAGGTAAAGAAAATTCCTATAAATTTCACGATACACGGAAAAGCTCTAGAGGTGCTAGAGGCGCGTAAAATATTGAGAAAAATAATTTTCATATATATTGTAAAATATTAAACTTGTGAAGAATGTTTTCTGTTTAAACTTTTCAACTTATACATTATCAAAACGGTTCGCGTTGTAATAAATATTATTAAAAAAAATGATTATTCTTATTATATGCAATACCAAATTAATATTTGTTTATTCATGAAATCATTAACATTTAGTCGAAAAGTTTCAATTGTATTGTCTGATTCATTTGAATACAGTCACCATCATCATCAGCTCATTAAATGTCCCCACCGCCGAGGGGCACGAATCTACCCATATAGGGTGTATACCTTAGTCGTCCACGCCGTCCCAGTGCGGATTGGCCGACTTCACGCACAGCCTTTGAATCTCTTCGTAGGCTTACGCAGGTTTCCTCACGATGAATTTTCCTTTACTAGGTAATAAACTCGGTACTGAGTCGTCTAGATAGGTACCACCGCAGTGCCGGATATCGCTCCACGAAACAAGTGTTAAGTACTTTTGTGTTTCGGGATGAGTTTACTGCAGCTAGTGAAATTATCGGGTATAAGAAACCTAACATCTGTCGTCTCGGGTATCGGGCGCAGTGCGGCATTTATGGAGAATAATAACTGTTTATCAGTTGTTGGTCTCCTTCAATGCTGCTCTGTCATGGTTAGGCGTTAGGTCCCGACCGTCCTGTACACCTTATAACATTTAAAAAACCGTAAGCATAATATAATAAGTTTTATAGTTAAGTATTATGTAGGTATGATGTAATACAATTAATATTATAGTTTCGTTTTATGAAAACTTTTTACGACTTCCATAAAACATGAAGTACGGCTACTTCAGCAGTTTGGACACGTTCCAGATAAAGTTAGTGACCTCAACTGAATTTTGTACAGTCAACAACGAAAGTTTCAATTGTACTTGTGAGATCTGACCGCCATCCCCTAAAATAATATTACATAATATTTTCTGGTACAAAAAATACTGGGTGCATTATAGTAGCACTGTTTTAAGCACAGACATCAGAATATACATTAGACTGGACAAGCCGCCAAGTTTATAGGCAGTCCCAGTGTCGCAATTTCTTTTCGGTTCTTACCTGTGAAAAGTTACTATATTTCTTGGTAAATTTACTGATTCATTGCGATGATGGCATGTTACAATTGCACAGGATGGCATTTTGGAAAAAAGCGGTAATTTCTTCTAATATTCGTGCGTCTTGACTCGTCTTACAGAGCGTAAACTGGTAGCCAGTGTATGCTCGTTGAGCTTACAGTTGTCACACTTTAAACGCGGCTTGCCCCATCTCCTGTATTGGGAAATCTGTGGTTTTAAGACATGGCGGTAGTATACGAACAGAAAACTGACGTGACAACCCAAGAAGACATGTAGCATCCTAGGATTCCGGGTAAAAGAATAACTTTTAAGGCGTCGATGGCTCATATTGCCTTTCAATCTAGAGGGTATTGGTTAAAAGAATATGTGGTGGGTGATTATTTTGTGGATGTATGTGCATGTGTGTGGTGTAATAGTCGAGCAGTCGGCTACTACGCCAATGGTTTCGGGTTCGATCCCCGGGCATTACAAACATTTGTGTGTATGAACATATCTGTTTATAATGGTCTCGGTATTCCTGTGTATACTATGTATGTATTTTCAAAAAATATTCAAGTATAAATATAATAAATGTTTATCAGTTGTACCCTAATTTCAAGCTTTAGATAGGGCTGTGTGAGTCAGTGGATATGTTTTATTATATTTATTTTATTTAATGTTTTTCATTTTAAATGTGTTTTAATATGGGATATGTGGCAAAAATAAACGAATTTTATTTATTTATGTATTGTTCCAGGTGATACCGGCTATGTTCCACACAGCCAGCATCTGGCTGACCCTCGCCCTGGCAGTCCAGAGGTACATATACGTCTGTCACGCGCCGGTAGCTCGAACGTGGTAAGTTGTATTTTTGATTTTATACTAGTTGTGCCCCGCGGTATAAGATATTCTCCCGCAGGAAAACATAACCTAAAATCGCTTCGTTAAGTCGCGTTAAAGCGTCTTGAGCTGCGTGCCGCGTCATGAAATAGCGAAACTTCAAAATATAGATTTTTCTAAAATCAAAATTGCCTATGTATTGGCGACCAGAATAAAACACTAGTTTAACTTGCAATAGCCGGCGATTTTATTTTTACAGTTATTTACAAAGTTCGTTCTTCCAGCTTCCTATGATTATTCCCAGTAGAAGTTCACTCTTCACGTTCTTGTTACTTGCTACTTTGTCGGAGGCTTGCTGGTAACTGCGCGTTGTATCTTGATCCAATGTTCTGATGACTTGTTGATTCTCGATGAATACCCCGATGTGATACAATATTAACATAATTTGGCTCTGCTTAAGTACTAATTTGTGGTTCGCAACTAGTGGCCTGTGGAAAGTGCGACTTTACAATAGTGCTATCTCTTTTATACATTACAAAGAGCTATGAACTTACAATTTAAACATTAAACAAATATCTTACTATATTTTAAACTAAAATCACTTATCATAATCATACTACAATTAAACAATTTAAATGTTAAACTAGATTCACTTAAACTTAAATTCACAATCAACACAAATCACTGTCGCATCGCGTCTGTCCGTAACACTATGTTTTTTATTACATCAGCTACCTGCTGAAAATATCCCGTTGAAATCGGTCCCGCTGTTTCATAGATTACAAGGAACAAACAGACGGACACAAGACAAAAATTTTAAAAAATGTTGTTTCGGTGTATATTTACTCCGTATATGTATATTCATATTTATGTACTAAAAACCTTTTTGTAATACAACAAACAGACACTCTAATTTTATTTATATGCATAGATTTATAGTGGTTAGGCAAATGCGTAGATGATCCGTATGGTGATAAGTGATGGTTAGATACTTCGGAATAGCCAGTTTCCATGGCTGGGGTACCAATGGACACTCACTACTCCGAAGGAGCTACTTTTCTGCCGTTACCACATGATTAAATTAGTCTTCCTAATAGCTTAATTAGTCACCACATGCCTTAAATACCAATTAGTCATGCAACATCATCATCAGCCTATAACGGCTCTCTTCAGGGCATAGACCGTCCCGCACAGCATAGCTGTTGGTAGATTGTAACCCACCACGCGGGCTCAATGCTGATTGGTAGGCGTTAACGACTACCTAAGATTGTAGTCGGGATCAACTTTAGTGCCCTCCGAAGCAGTAATCGTCTTTCTTTTCTGACTATCGGGTGCAATGTCTTATCCAAACAGGGAAAATCGCACAAAGTGACGTATTTCCGCGGGAATCGAACCCATGGAGTCCCACGGCGATCTAGACAGAATGGAAATGACGTACTCGTATCTCCGTGGGAATCGAACCCGCGACGGCCCACGGCGATCTAGACCGAAGGCTGTACCCAACCAGTACCATGGAGGTAGCCTTAATAAGAAGCTTAGTTTATTTTCACTAGCTAACTTGTAAGCTTGTAACGAAACGGGTGTCTTAATTGCTTCGCTATTCAATGAACAAAAAATCGTAGCTGTTTTCGTAGCATTTGTGCTACGATGACCATTACATGAACATTATTTCTACAACAACAAAGAAACAAGTCGCTGGCCTTAAGCCAGAGGGCTAAAAATCACCACTTTCAGTAAAAACTTAATATCTGAGTCCTCGGTGTACCTACATTAATAAAATTTGTATGTGTATTTTAATTGTTTTTGATATTTGTGACAAAAAAAAATACATTGTGTGTCGATATACATATTTAGAAACGATTGGTAATATAAAAAAATATGCGATTTTTCTTATACGCCCGCCCCTATGGCTTGAGACCCGCTTAGTAACCTAAATTTTAAATTATAAAATTTCTCTTTAACCTATAGCAGTCAATTTTTGAACATAGGTCTGCCCCATTTTGCACTAGATATCTCGGCTTTTCTTAATTCAACCTCCACCTTTCCCAAAAAACGTCTTATAAGGACAATTTTCGAACGTTATTTCAGTATTACAAATTAAATAAAAAAGAGACTTCTTGGCGGGAAAGTGAAGTGTCATGTCGTCGGTTTTGTTTTATTTACTAAAATTTGTGTTGAATTGAATGTTAATGTGTAATAATGGTGGATTATTAACCATTTCGTGTTCGTGAACAAGTGCGAGTGATAGCAAATGAAACAAAACAGTACAACGGTCACTATGAGTTCTTTCAAGAAGTCCGTCTGAAGTTTCAGTAAAGTCTTTACTGAAACTTATGGAAGTTTAGGAATTCATCTATCACAGATCATCATCATCGTTCAACACTTATTTTTCTTCAACCAAACAAAAGCTGATACTTACTAATGGCAAGGCAGCATGGTCTATGACCTTAACCAAACCCTACTGGAACAAAATAAAAATAATAAAAAAACATTATTTAACGGCCCCATGCAGGGCACGGATCTTCTAACACAGCATGGCTGTAGGGAGTTTGGGCCGGAAACACTAGTCATTTTCAAGGTATCCTTAGTAATTTCATTCGTTGTTAAAGTTCGTGTTAAACACGCTGTACCAAAGCGAAACGACAGGGCTTTAATCTGTAACAAGGTGCTATCTAAAGGACTATAGCAACGAATAGACTTATAATTAATCCCGCCGGCAAGGGCTGCGTGAAAGCGATATAACCGTCACAAAGGGCTGTGTACCAAATTTAACAGATAGGACGGTATTGGTTCTACTAAAATTGTATACAGGATGATTATATTTAGCTGAGAAATTAACTTGTTTAGCTTAGAATAACCAAACACGTGGTGATATTGTTCATTTTACTCAATTTGGTGCCGTGTGGTGACGACAGAGTAGAATACGATTGTCACCACCCCTACTCTTCCTAGGGTGTCGTAGAAGGCGACAGAGGGAAAATTTCCCACCAAGTGATGGGCAGCAGCATCACTTAGGTACTGGCGTATCTCTGCGCTCACCAACCCGCCTGCCAAGCATGGTGAGTAGGCATTTACCCCCAATTTGGTGATTAGTTTGTTTTACTAAATACAATACGCGCATAATTGCTTTTCATACGAGAATTAATTTTATGCTAGTATTTAGGTGCTTGTTTTATCGTAGTTATTGTTATTGGATCACAATTAATGAAAGGCTGTAATTGGCGCATTGCAATTACTGAGATTTTTTCATGTTGTAAATCTGTTGGTCATCCATTGCTCATAAAATAAAAAATGTTTACTCATTTCTTGATTTTAGCTACTTATGAACTCTAAAATATGTTCACCGTTGTTAAAAAATACCCTTATTGAGCTCAGTTCTCAATCATTGCGCCGCTTCGGCTGGTTTACTAGAAGATTTTTACAGATAAGCGAACTTATGGCTTCCCTTTCCTTTCTTTATTTCATGGAAAAGCCAGTTCGCCACCCATGGACACTAGTTACTCTCAGTTAAAGGGCTCAAGTGCGGTGCAATCATTCAAAAAAAGAAGGACAAAGGAAACAGCTATGTAGAAGCAGAAAGATAATTTTGAGTCTTTAATAACCTCACTTATTCTACGAAAGACAACACAAAAGTCGTTACCTGTCAGTTTCCTGTAAAGCCATGAATCAATCCGGTCGAGCCTATTCATTTTAAATAAATAAATAAATATCCACTGACATTCACACAGCACCATCTAGCCCCAAGTTACGCATGAAGCCTGTATTATGGGTAACTAAACAACGGACAAACATACTTACATAATTTTTTTTGTAAATACATACATATTATACATAATAAACACCCAGACCATTACAAATAGACATATTCATGCACACAAATGTTTGTACTGCCCCGGGATTGAACCCGGAACCCTTGGTGTAGCAGCCGACGTCTCGACCGCTACACCATATGGGTCGTCTCTATTAAAGCATGACTCTGCAACACTTAAAGTAAAACCTTCAAGTCAACGTTTGTATAAACTAAATAAAGAAGACAAAAGTAAGATCGATCAACTTTATAAATAATTTGGCTAGTTTAAATGGCACCCTGTATACATAGATTTACAGTATTGAATCCGGTGATATCGCCAGTTACATCCCATTGTCTTGCAGTCTAAGATTGTCGGTTCAAAATAGATACTGAATTTAACTCTGGGGAATTGGCTTCATGTCTAGGCAACGTGGAATGGATGGCTTTGAAGGAATAATGAAACAAAGTATTAATAGACCAATAAAAATAAGGGAAAATGCTTATAAACAAAAAAAACGTTCGATTCATGTGCAATTTGTCGATAATCTCTCCTTTATGTTGAGCTCTTTTAGGATCGAACTATTGGTTCGGTGCGCAGTCCATGGGATTCTTAGTAGGCGCCTCCAACACCACATCTCCAGAGCATCAATCTTACGACGATCTTTCATTCGCAGCGTCTAAGTCTCAGCCCCGTATAGAAATATTGGAAAAACCAGACACCTCATAAGACGGA
Organism: Leucinodes orbonalis; assembly: GCA_019425675.1. Classification (NCBI taxonomy): domain Eukaryota; kingdom Metazoa; phylum Arthropoda; class Insecta; order Lepidoptera; family Crambidae; genus Leucinodes; species Leucinodes orbonalis. Next base: position 84,413 of record PQWD01013832.1, on the reverse strand, counting down.
CCTTGGTGTTCCTGGTTATCCTGCGATCCTTCCATATCTTTACGAGCTTTTCTACTGAGGATCTGGTCATAGCGCAACGTCTCCGAATCTCGTCCTCACAGCCTCCATCGTTGGTGATAGTGGAAACCAGGTAGACATAGCTCTTGATCACCTCACAACCCGCCATCATTTCAACGTCAGGTTGGTTGTTGTTTGCCCGATCTACAATCATGAGCTTGGTCTTGTCGCGATTGATGGCAAGTCCAAATTCTAACGCTGTGCCTTCCAGCTTAGCCAGGAGAGTTTCAATTTCGGCTCTGGTTGATCCCAGGAGGGTCGTATCGTCTGCGTATCTTAAATTTGATAGTTTCCGACCTCCTACAGATATTCCCTTATCCCAATACTTAAGAACCAAACGCATTATGTACTCTGTGTATATCTTAAATAAAAGAGGCGATAATATACATCCCTGTCTAACACCTGCTTAGAGTTTGAAATGATCCGAGTCAACACAGTCAACACGAAAAGCAGCCGTGCCATCTTCATACAGACACTTTATGAGGTATACTAGGTGTTGTGGTACACCCATTTCAGTGAGGACCAACCAAAGTTTTGACCACTTGATGGTATCGAAAGCTTTCTTGAAGTCAACAAACCTCCTGACTGATATGATATAGTAAACTTTAAAAAAAATAACGTATTTCTTGTAGACACAGGTGGTGCGTTACTTGCCTCTAAACAAGCGTGAATATCTTAAGTATGGCTTAGGCTTCACTAGGTAAAAAATATCTAAAATTCTGTTGCTTGACAATAAATCATAAAATTTAGTAGAACTTTTTAACGTAAATGTTTATTAAAATCCATATATATTTATAGAATAGCATATCTACCACATTGCTACCCATCAAACTGCTAGATACCCCTTAACTAGGGATCTTCAAACAAAACCAGGGCCCCATGACAGAATTTGCTACAGGTTAATTCGGCACTGTATCTGTCAGAGGGTAACCTAACCAACACAGTATCGATCCTACCAATAAACATCAATTAATACTCTTGTCCGCAAGTATCACAAATTATATTATATTACACAGTCCTAGACTACTGTATCTGTTAACGCTTTTGAATTTTCGTGTGTAATATAAAATTGTGTTTCAAATAAATAAAATAAAAAAAATATATTGTATGTATATATTGACTACGGTTTACGCGTTGTTTGGCAATGATTCAGAAACGCATATAGATAGGCCATAATAAGTATCGTCCCGTGAAATAAGAGTGCTAAGCACTATTGTGTTTCGGGATGAGGGCACTATCAAAATAGCTAGCAAAATTACCGGGTATAAAAGATCTTACATAGTTAGGTTATTATATTGGATTTGGTTGATATTTCTTCGACATTGTGCATCAAGTTAGTTTTATGTATATATAAGGCTGTCATCAACAGCACTTAATTTGACAAAAATGAAAATCATTTATTGTTTTGCGATTAGTGACACACACTTTGCATACCTTAAGTACTCATAATCTCTGTGCACGTCACAGTATTGTGACGAGTATTGAGGTGTCGGCTACTACACCAAGGATTCCTGGTTCGATTCCCAGGCACTACACACATTTGTGTCTATGAACATGTCTAAATTGATCTGGGCGGTTCTTTATATAATATGTATGTATTTACACGACAAAAATTGTTATATGTTTATCAGTAGTTTAATACACGAAGTACAAGCTCTATGCTTAAATTGGGTGCTGGCTGTGTGAATGTCAGTGGATATTTATATTTTTATATGTATGTACAGTTTTTAATATGGGGATTTTCGCCACCCTTAAATCGCACTGCCGATGATATCATTATACCTTAACCTATCATCCCCAAAGCCATGAAAACATACTTAATGTCCCATAATCTATCATCTGACACGGTATGGTACCTGTAATGTGACGACACCGGGAATTAGATTAAATCCCCTCTGATGTTCCCCCCACCCAGCGTATATGGCTATGTTTGTAGCTACACAAACTCAATAGGAAGTTCAGTGTCATAACAAAGATAAATAAAAAACTACAGACTTTAACGCAGCGCCCTAAGTTAAGCGTCAAGCCTAAACAACGAATAAACATACTTATATATTTTTTTGTAAATGCATATATATTATACATAGAAAACACCCAAACTATTACAAATAGACATGTTCATGTACACAAATGTTTGTACTGTCCAGGGATAGAACCCGGAACCCTAGGTGTAGCAGCCGACGTCTCAATCGCTACACCAAATGGGTCGTTAAAGATGAGTTAATCAAATATTTTAAATTATATTATGTGCATATATCTATTAATAGTGGGTTTGAATATTACGAGTTGACTGCATAGCTTCAGGCTAAATCAACCTATGGTCCGATAAGAAAGATGATCACACGCTTCAGAAGGCTCGTTTCTCATAAAGCCGTAGGCTACAATCTTATGATGGTAGTAGTTAACGCCCAAATGTTGGATCCACGTAATGGGTTACAGCCCAATCTGTCCATAGCTATGCTGGGAAGGCCTGTGTCGTGCAGTTGGCCGTTATAGGCTGATGATAAATAAATAAATATCCACTGACATTCACACAGCGCCATCTAGCCCCAAGTTTAGCGTGAAGCCTGTATTATGGGTAATAAACAACTGATACTTATTTACTTTGTTTTTTGGAAATACATTCATATTATACATAGATAATATGTTTGTGTTTAATGTGTAATGATTGTAATTTAATAAAGCTTCCTTGAACATAGCTCAAAAAACCAATAATGTTTTAACGACACCCAACACGGAAACTAAAAATACACCTGCAACAAAATTAGGTCAGCCTCGACATAAAATGTCTCAAGATGAACCAAGACGATAATGGAATAGTTTTATAGCTTACCAGCGTTTTACGATTTTATGTCACACGCACTTAGGTAAACAATAAACTAACTTATTGTTTATTTATTTATTGGTACAGACTTGGCAGTGACATATAATAGGGATGATGACATTTTTTTTTCTGGTATTATATCCATGGACCGCATTATAATAGGAACATTGATAAAAGAATTACTCCGTTAACATTAAAACTCACAGGTATTTTTCAATCCTAAAAACACAATAATGGACTTTCCCAAAAACGCTTCATACAAATGGCTACCTAGTTATGACGTCACGCCTCAGTAATTCGTATGCATAGTTTGTGAATTTTGTACTACAACTATATTAAATGTTGCGTTTATTCAAATGGTATAATAGCAAAAGCTGCTTTAAGTTATATGTGTTAACCTTTTGTATATACTTTTGTAATACTTTTTTCGATTGTTTTGTGAGCATATCAGGAATCCATACTTTTTACATCATTTTCGTATAGCCAATTGTCAATACCTGTAAATCTGTAAAACTGTAAATTTCGTATTTTTAGTTTTTATTTTTTATTCGTTTCAGTTCATTCATTCATTATTTTATCTGGATTCCTGACGTTCAAAGGGTTAATAGTAAATCTCAAGTAAATAGATTACTATGCAAATTGCGGAGTCATCGAATAAAATAGAAAACCTTTCAGTAATTCCAAGCCAATTTAAATAGCGCCAATACCAACATCGCATTTTAAGCGCAACCATAAAATGTGCCGTGCAAGATTTCCCTCGCCACAAACTCCGTTTACGATACCAATAAAAAAATTCGGATCGAGTAATATATCGTAATGTAGTGTTTGCTGTATGTTTATGGTCGAATAGACGAGATATCTAATTTAAGATGACTCACAGTTTGATATAACATCGACTTCAATTTATTATTATAGATTTTAGCATTTTCTCTTTGAAAAACAACACAAACTACTACATTTAAATATTAAATAAGTATCCACTGACATTCACACAGCGCCATTTTGCCCCAGGTTTGTAAAAAAATAAAGAAAGGTAAAATTTACGTTATTTTCATTATACCATAAATAACTTCATCAATAATTGCAATAATTTCGTTTATAAATATGACACAGTTACTAAGTTACTATTATCATTCGTCATCATCATTACAGCCTAATAATAAATAAAGAATAAAAACAGTGTTCACTGCTGAACGCAGGCATCCCCTAATGATTTCCTCAATTACTAATAACAAGTTTAAACTCAAATCCAATGGCTAGAAATTCATAGAACCAACCTTAAATTCGCGTTGCAAACATTTGAATAAGCCACAGATGCTAATTTCATTTCTCGTCCAATGTTAACCTAGCGTCATACGATGCATCCATAGCCCCAATTCCGCTAAATTTAAAATGCGCTAATAGGATCTCAATAGTAAAATTTTGCACACATTCTTTCTGTTTATGGTAGGATTTTAATTGGTAACACCATAAGACAATTCATCCTACTATTTACGAGTAATTACCATTTTAAACCGTTAACATTAAAATTATCTATTGAAATTATCGGGTATAAGAGACCTAACATCTGCGTATCTGGTGTCGGGCGCAGTGCGGCGTTGACTGAGAATAATAACTGTCTATCAGTTGTTGGTTTCCTTCAATGCCGCTCTGTCATGGTCAGGCGTATCACTTACCATCAAGTGAGCGTTTTGACCCTCCTGTACAATATAACATAAAAAAAATGTAGCTAAATACCAAATTTTCAGATGGATTGAAAAGTGTAATGATAATGTACTGTCAAGGAAATTAGTAAAGTTAAAGCTCTGAATATTCCGGGGGCATGCCAAATCAAGATCATACAAATACACATCCCGCAAACGAAAAATGTTACTAACAGTATACACAGGCTAACCTCATCAAAGTGGTTTAAAACTCGTAAAAACTTACCAACTACCGACACAGTTTATTAATTCAACAAGATAAGTAGATATCGAGAATCGTAAAACGGTTACGACTTTTGTGGTTTAAGCTTTGGAATTTGAAAGCTTTACGTATACGAATATATTGCTTGATCCGACTTACGTACAGGGAGTTTTATAAAATGATTCTTATATTTGGATGTACAATCAATCCTGGTACAATATAACATAAATGAATAAATCCCCTAGAGATTTTCCTGAGAGAGACGAATTGCCGCATTTCGCCCCAAACATGTATTTGGTTACCTTTACTCTCCCAGCAACACCATAAGCCGAGATTCAAGTTATCTGATCGGGTTCCTAAGCTTTTTTTTCCTATAAGGGCATAATAATAAGGCATAATTTGGATTGTAAGCATTTGGTATGGTAAGAAAGCTCTGACTTCACTTTTGACGTTCATAAGTGCTTTTTGTAAGCCTAATCTGAATAAATGAATATTGACTTTGACTTTGAGTCGTCCAAACCTCACTGGACCCGCGTGGACGACTAAGGCCTTAACACCCTACTGATTTAATGAGCTGATGATGATGATGAAATAAATATATAATATAATGATTTTGTACTGTCAAGGAAAAGGACATAATAATAGAGCATAATTTGGATTGTAAGCATTTGGTATGGTAAGAAAGATCTGACTTCACTTAATAACAAAAAAAACTTTAACAGCAAATCGTCTGTCAAACTCATCACATCTGCTCATTATACGTCTACACAGCACGAGCCTACCCATATACGGTTTGTAGGCCGTAGTCGTTCACGCGGGCCCAGTGCGTATTCGCCGACTTCACGCACAACCTTTGAATTTCTTCGTTGGCGTGCCCAGGTTTCCTCACGATGTTTTCCTTCACCAAAAATGTGTCGGATAAACGTAACAAATATTTTCGGAAATTCGAAACTGCACCCTCAAGATTAGAAGGCAACATTCTATACTAACGAGTCACCGTCGCTCTCAGCCGCCCTCGCTCTCTGTCGACGACGTCTGTCAAATTAATAACATCAAACCAATTGTTTCCAGGTGCACCATGCCTCGGGTGATAAAGTGCCTCATCTATATCGGAGTGGCAGCCTTCCTCCACCAGCTGCCGAGGTTCGTGGACCGCCAGTACGTGCCTCATGTCACAGTTTGGCGCGGCCATCTTGAAGAAGTCTGCCGGGTGGGTACATCTTGTTTAACTTTTTGATTCTAAAGACATATCTAGAGGAAGTTACTAGGAATATAAGAACTAGGTGGTAAACTAGGTACTGAGTCGTCTAGGTAGGTGCCACTACAGTGGCAGATATCGTCCCGTGAAATAGAAGTGTTGTGCACTTCATTGTTTCGGGCATTGTAGCAAGTAAAATTATCGGGTATTAGAACCCTAACTTCTCCCGTCACCAGTGACCTACGTTTGTCGCGTTGTCAGAGAACAATAACTATCTTTTAGTAATAGGTTTCGCTGTCTGCTTCTGTCACAGGCTGTCTGGAGTATCACTTGCCACGGCTCACTTGATGGTATCATTGTCGCCTATAAACATTTGCAAGATTTGGGGTCCCAGAAATACGTTTCCGGTCATATATCATGTCATGTTAATAAAGGCTAAGCATACCTAGCTGTTTACTAGGTAATATGTTATTAAACATTAATAAATTTCCTCTGCGAAGGACCCTCCTAACGAAGAGTACAATAAGTCAGGTTTTTGGGCAAATTGACTCAGGACCATATTCCGTTAATAGGAAAATGAGGTCTATATTTTCGACTTATATGTCTTTTTTTAGTATCTTAACAATTTTCGGTTAACTGAAGAGCTTTTATCAATTATCAAATTTAGATGATTAATTATTCACGCTTTTACTAACCTTTTGATTCTATGTTTTTTATTTTAGCTTTTATTGTTAGTCATAATGTATAAATGGATTTTAAAAGGTCTTAAGTCAATTCGCCCAAAAACCCGACTTATTTCACTCTTCGCTAGGAAGGCGTGTAAACATCGTAAACCTATCACGCGCGCCTCCGCCAACATGCACTCGTAAATAGTCGCCATGTTGGTGACGTCACCCGATTAATTAACAAAGTACTAAAGTACCAAAGCGGTCGCGGCATGACCTAATCAAATTACATCAAAACGACATGGCGGGGAAATTGGCACGAGTTAGAAATACTAGTTTTTATAACGGTAGACTTGCGAAAGGTCGCTTGTGGAGACCAGATGAAAGAAGACCGGGATATATGACATAAAATGGGAGAAAGAAAGAAAGAAAAAATCTTTATTCGAATAAATCTGTTACAGATTACGAATAAAGATTTTTTTTTTGAATCGTCAATTGTTATTATTATCATATTTTTTTGTGACTCTCGGTTTGGAATAAGTAGGATCTTTGAGAAGAGCCGGCAAGAAACTCGAGTTACTCTTTTAAATTTTTATATCAGTGGTTACAGAGTTTTGTCATTTACCTACACATAACTTTACAATAATTTATTACAAAGATTTTGTAACTGGAACATTATGTGCAAAACCACACATCCTTATCGGATAAATATTCGTCTATTGTATAGTAACCTTTTTTCATGAGGGTTTTTTAAATCTTTAATTTAAACTGGTGAAAAGGAAAGGGAGAACTATTTCCAGCAGTTGACTGCGATAGGTTGAAGGGAGAGCCGTGAGCTTTGGGATGATATTAAACATTTAAAAATCAGCTGAATCGCCGGATTGTCCGAAAATAAATATGATATCGTGCTTCGAAGGGCACGTTAAGCCGTCGATCCCGGCTACAATCTAAGGATGGTAGTCGTTAACACACACCAATCTGCATTAAGCACGCGTTACGACCCAATGTCTCCATAGCTATACTGTGTGGGAAGGCCTGTGCCCTGCAGTGGGTCGATTAAGGCTGATGATGATGATTAATGTATTATTTCTGTCCACACTGCCCAGCACCTTCACCCGACAGATGTCTTTTTTTATGTTATTAAGTGAAAAGGACGGTCAGGACGCTCACCTGATGGTAAGTGATACGCCGGACCACGACCGAGCGACATTGAAAGAGACCAACAACTGATAGACAGTAATTATTCTCCATCAATGCCGCACTGCGCCTGACACCCGAGACAACAGATGTTAGGTCTCGTATACCCGGTAATTTCACTAGCTACAGTGTTCATTCCGAAACACACTTGCATAACACTCTTATTCCACGGAACGATATCTGGCACTGCGGTGGTACCTATACGACTCAGTGAGTCTACCACCTAGTAAAATTCCATTACCACCATTACTTACATAACTTGCTTCAACCTTCTCTTAGTTTTCAAGTTGACAGTCCATCGTGCCTTACACGAGACTTGCCTAAACGACGTCCCTAATTCTTGGCCATTTATAACAGGAGTCCATGTCATGTCAGACATCCAAAAAACTGAGGACTCCATTCAGACGCGGTTCAGTATTTATTTATCACCACGCATGCAAAGCTGTGGAATCAGTTGCCGTTGGGTTTATTACCAAAGCGATTTGCCAGTCGTCTTTTTCTTTTGTCTTTCATAAAGACTGCAGAAGACACAAGGCAATTAAGGTTTGTTTGGATCCCCATAAAGACCTCCTGTTTTCATACATGAATTAAAACTTTAAACATAAAAAAGTAAAGTATAAAGTCTTAATATAAAATTTCCAAGTCTGAACTCATATTTTAACCTGAAGTAGATAAACTAATACCCCGCTACAAAATGTCTGCTCGTCTCCGGTATTAATATTGAAGAAAGAGTTGCCATCCATTATTTGCATCCTGGCTGCGAAGTAGAATTTATGAATAACAATTTCTGCAGCTTAGTTTAATCAAACATTTTTGTAAAATATATATCGTTCGCGAACACGTTGTTTTTATCATTGTCTTTACTTTTTAGAAAGGAAGGAATTTTAAACGAGGGACTATTTAAACGCACGTGGTATACACAGGAATATACTCGAAACTGAAATCGTCTAGGTACCTAGGTAACTTAGTGCCAGATATCATCCTGTGACATAGGAGCGTAAATCTGTGTTTCAGAATTCGGGCACCGTATAAAAAATCCTGAGAAAGAACTAACATCTGTCATCCCGAGACGACGGGATCATGATCATGACGGGATAGGACAGGGTTGATGAAAAATGTATTTGCTATGTACAGTTATTGATTTCCTTCCTCATTGCATCTGCAATGGGAAGCGTATCAATTATAGTCATTACTTCATTGCATCATTCTATTTTATGGACTATAGCTAATTTAGGCCCTCCACCTACCCGTAAAAGGTAGTTACTCTTTTCAACGCCAATGATTTTACAAGCATTAAAACTTATCTGCATCCACACATGTTTGTCTTTTAAGTATACAGTGTATAGCCGACAATGACAAAAGTCGAATTAGGAGGCCTAATCCTGCAGTGGATACTATTTTCAATTTATTATGATACTTTTTATTGTAAACACATGATCTTCGTCAGAAAACGAAATTTCACGTCAATATTATTCTGTTTCAGGTGGAACTTGCTCCATGGGTGCGCACGCTCTCCCTGGACGCATACTTCATCTCCTACTACGGCTTCCGAGTGCTCTTCGTCCATTTGATCCCGTGCACCTCCCTCGTCGTCCTCAACGTGCTCCTCTTCAAGGCAATGCGGACAGCCCAGATCAACAGGCAGAAACTCTTCAAGGAAAACCGCAAATCCGAATGCAAGAAACTCAGAGATTCCAATTGCACGACTTTAATGTTGATCGTCGTGGTCACAGTCTTCCTCATGGTGGAAATTCCTGTAGCTGTTGTTACGATCTTGCATATTATATCGAGCAGTATAGTCGAGATACTCGACTACCATATCGCGAATATTCTAGTGTTAGTCACGAATTTTTTCATCATAGTCTCGTATCCGATCAACTTCGCAATATACTGCGGTATGTCGCGGCAGTTTAGGGAGACTTTTAAGGAGCTGTTCATACGTGGTGCAGTGACCAGTAGAAAGAACGGCGGGTCAAGTAGGTATTCCTTGGTGAACGGACCCAGAACTTGCACAAACGAAACTGTACTTTAGAATCCTTTGATGGTAGTAGTACCCATAGAACAAACACATGTTTTAGCATCTGTTTGTTCTTTAGGTATATAGGTATGTATTTAAATTAAAGTCTGAAGTTAACACATGCATACATTTATCCATTTATATGTCTTCATGTACGGAAATAGCCTACAACCGTTTTATTATGGTAATATCATCTGGTGATTTAATAATTATGTTCAGTGCATTTCTAAGACTGCATGCGCAATGAGATTATAAGTGTTTATTTACTAAAGAATAATCTAGCAAAGAAATTAGTTATCTAACTTATATAAACAATAAACTAACTTATATCTAAACCTCTCACCTCCCCGTTGCCTAGCAACCATATTGAAGCTAGGTTTTGGGAGTTGAGCGTGATCGTAACGATATTTATTATTATTATTCCGTTTCGTATATTGTAAATATTTAAAGTTTCTTATGAATTTAGATGTAAGGTTCGATATTGTTTGTCTATTTATGTAAATGTAGACATATCATGTGCGTTTTCTTTTAAATATTTTAGATGCTTCGAATGTATTCAAGATATAATTTGCTGTTGTATAAATGTGAATAGTGACAGCTATATGTTATGTTGGTACTTTTTCTTGGCTGTGAGGTAACCTTATCTATATATACATATAATGATTTGTTTTGTAAAAATATATACTTCGAAATGATAAGCTAACCGCAAAGCCTTAATGGTGAGCCCCCATTGAAACGGTACCTAACATACATATATATTATGTAAATACATTTATATTTTATATAACTGATGGTGTTGTAAAACTCTCCATGTGTTTAAATTTCGAATTTTTATTTCAATTGAACATTTATGTAAATAAAAAATGTAAAATTAATAAATTTATGTAGGTATATGTAAAATAGCTTGAACATTTAGATGGATAGCCGTACATATATTTATAAATAAAATGATAACTTAAAGGTACTAATAAAGTCATTTATGTTGCATTCAATGAATTAGTGTTAATAAATGGTTTGTTATGCTTTACGTTTGTTGGAAGCGATGTAGTCAAATTTTATAGAGATTGTCATGTTTTGCGGTTTTTTAAAGTCGATCAAGAACTACGGACCATGGCGAATTGAAGCGTATTAACATAATATATTAGGTGCATATTAATAAAAAAAATGTGAAATATGTTTTGTTGTTTTATTTATTCACTTAAACTATAACCCACTGGATCATATGATCCTGGTAAAAAGTATACATGTACTTGCTAGTAGGTAGGAATATATATGACTGGGTTCAGGACCGAAGAGTTACAGGCAGTAAAATAACATCACAAAAAAGTTGTTTATTTTATGGCATGGACGTATAAGAAAATACAGATGGGTCTCGCTGATAACAAATGTGTCAAAATTCGGTCAGTTTTTGTATGGCAAACAACAAAATATTAAGAGAGCCACTCATGGACACACTTTACCTACTCCGGAGAAGCAACGAATGCGTTGCCAACCTACAAAAAAAGTGTAAAGGCAATATAGTGGAGGGGAAGGGGGAATTTCGGGCCACCGGTAATTATTTTTCTCGACGTAATAAAACATAAATTAGTCATTTGACGTCGATTTTCTACATGACGTGTTTACTTAGTATCTCTAACTATTGTTAAGTACCCATATGACAACTCCTTGGTTGGAGCGGTAAAATCCAATCAATTAATATTATCAATTAGTTGTATTCATATTTCTAAGGTATTCATATTATCGCTGAATCAAGTCTAACTGACAGTTACTGCAGATTTCGCGCGTAAACCTCGCGCGCCGCCATTTCCTAATGGGCTAACTAAAATGGCCGACGGGCTTGTTTATGACACAATTAACTTAACACGCGATATGTGATTGAATTTATAAGGGTTTGTTCTCATTATTTGGATCTAACGAAGATTCAAATCACAATGGAAACCTTCCAATTTGAGTTTGAGGTTTTGTTTTAATATAACAAAGCAATAATTGTTGTGAAAATATAAGGTATCGCATACATCTTACAAGGTGGTAGACTAGGTACTGAGTCGTATAGGTAGGTTCCACCGCAGTGCTAGATATCGTCCCATGAAATACAAGTGTTATGCACTTTTGTCTTAAGGGATGAGAGCACTGTAATTACCGGATATAAGAGACCTAATCTGTTGTCTCCGGTGCCGGGCGCAGTGCGGCATTGATGGAAAATAATAACTGTCTATCAGTTGGTGATCACCTTCAATCCCACTCATCCCTTCTTTAAACAAGAAGCAAATTTTAACGTCATATGAACAGTAGAAGCGTCGGTGGCTCATTGGTGTGGACTCTTGCCTTCCGATCTGAACGGTGCAGGCCCCGCCACGTACCAGTCAACGTCTTTTCAAATTTATATGCACATTTATATCCGCTCTTGTGGTGAAGGAAAACATCGTGAGGAAACCTGCGCACGCCCACAAATAATTTTTAATACAATTCAACCTGAATATAATTTTTCAAGACCTACATATTAAAACCCCACACATTTGAGTTAAATGAAAAAATAATTTTTGACTTTCTGTTCAACCCCCAAAGAATAATTATTTTTGTTCAAGTTTCATGTTAAAACCTTATACATTAACCTTATACAGTTCACAGAGATATACTTCCAAAGTTTGAACGATGTAATGCTAATATTTTCGGTGAAAAAGGATGTGACATACGGACGGACAGACAGACATGACGAATCTTTGAGTTCCGTTTTTTTACATTTGGCTACGTAACCTTAAAAAGGATTCACATCGTGTTTCAATTACCTGAAAGCAATCTCAAACAAAAGCTAGAATTAATAACACGGTAGCATTTTCCGGCTTACCTTTTGATCAATGAACACGATACTAAAAATGCTTTCACACGCGTGTGTAATTGAAAAACCAGCAAAAAGCGTTGCAAAATTTAAACGTACGGCTTCGATTTTGCTAATTTAATTGACAATGCGAGACCATTGCGACACTTTTCCATCGAACTGTAAATTTGGTATTCCAGTACAACTCATATGTTAATAGATTGCTAACGTGCAACCTGCGCCCAAAAAGGGCAATCGAGCCGACCCTGCCAAATAGTGACCAATTGTAATCACCTCCATCGTAAGATCGACGGTGACCCATTGGTTTTTTTTTTTCGAACTGACTACTGCTTTTGGCCGCAGATGGCCTTCACCGGGCAATTGGCGAGTGCAGATGGCTCTCAGCCTTAAACCCATTGGTGTGGACTGTTGCCTTTTGATGTAGAGGATCCAGGATCTAATCCCGCCACGTACCAATGTCTTTTCGTAATTTTCGAAATTATATGTACGTTTATCCGACGCACGACGAAGCTTCAAGGTTTGTGTGTGAAGTCAGCCAATCCGCACTGGGGCCACGTAGACTACTAAGACATAATACCCTGTACGGCACCCTATACTCGTGCCCCTCGGTGAGTACGTTAAATGAGCTGATGATGATGCTAACTGTAGTAGTGAACTATGGTAATAATGCACTTAGTGTTCCAGTTATAAAATCTTTGTAATAAATTATTGTAAAGCTATGTGTAGGTAAATGACAAAACTGTAACCACTGATATAAAAAGATTAAAAGAGTCACTCGAGTTTCTTGCCGGCTCTTCTCGAAGATCCTACTTATTCCGAAACGGTGGTAGAGTCACAAAAAAATATGATAATAATAACAATTGATGATTCAAAAGTATCTGTAACAGATTTATTTGAATAAAGATTTTTTTCTTTCTTTCTTTCTTTCTAATGTAACCACATTTTTTTACTGCAGGGTTTCTCTCTTGTACCCAATTTTGTTCAATTACACACAACAAACAACAAACAAACCTGCTATCCAAGTAAACTATGAGAAATGGCAAACATCATTTGAGACGATCACTCGCAGGTGTGTCGGTCGCCGCGTGACTTATATTAATAACCGAGCACGGAAATCCCAACAAGCCTATAATCATCCACTGCAGGGCACAGGCCTTCTATCACAGCATAGTTATGGGGAGATGGGGCCACCACGTGGGCCCAATGCGCTTTAAAACTCATGTAAAATTGTAAACGCATTAAAGTCTTGTAAAGAGCGTCGGTGGCTCAATGGTGTGGACTGTCGCCCTCCTACCGGGAGGGCTGAGGTTCAATCCCGCCACGTAACAATGTGTTTTCGAATTTTCGAAATTATATGTACCTACGTTATCCGACGTTCTTACGGTGAAGGAAAACATCGTGAGGAAACCTTCATGCACGACTGCGAAGAGATTCAAAGGTTGTGTGTGAAGTCGTCCAATCCGCACTGGGCCCGCGTGGACGACTAAGGCCTAATCACCCTATACGGGTAGGCTCGTGCCCCTCGGTGGGGACGTCTAATGAGCTGATGATGATGATCAAAGTCTTTAGGATGGAAATAATAAGTAGCCATAATCATCATCACATTATACTAGTAAGTATTAAATAATTGTTTCTTACTTTATTCGCTTAATGTATTCGTAAGCACGTGGATATTAACGTATCTATAGAAGTTAAAATTAATTGGTTGTTGACACATTTCTAAATTTGTTTGAGTACTACAGTACTGACTAATTTTAAATAATTACTTTCCTATTTAATTTGAATCCCAATTTTATCACCACGTGTTAATAATAATAAAAATATTCGTAAAATGATGAGAATGATTTTTTAGAAAAATTTAACTAAAAATACTGCAGCTAGCCTGCCTGCGAAGAGATTCGAAGGTTGTGTGTGAAGTCGTCCAATCCGCACTGGGCCCGCGTGGATGACTAAGGCCTAATCACCCTATACGGGTAGGCTCGTGCCCCTCGGTGGGGACGTTTAATAAGCTGATGATGATGATGACTGCAGCTAACTAAAAAACTCATAGCATTAATATAAAAAACCAAAGCGTCCGTTCTTACTTTTGATTGTAAAAAAAAACTTGTAAGACGAATTGTGTTAGGAGGACCTTAATACGAAGTGTAAAGAATAAGGGACATAGATTGATCAAAGAATCCTGTTGGCTTAACAAATCACGGTTCAGCTACCTTCATTATTGTAGAGTGTTGGGCAAATATTTGCGTTTTGTACGTCTTTTATGTTATGTTAATAAAAGACTGAAATTCGTTAATTTTTCAGTGCTTACTTAATTTGGTGTTGGAAGTTTGAAATGAAAAATGCTTTCGTGGTCAGTTTGAGAATAACCGCTTCTTGGTCTGGAGATCATGGGTTTGAATCCCACTAGAAGCTAACATGGAGGAAGGGAGACGCTTTGTGTTATTTCTCCAATTCTGTTCATAACTTTTACACTAGAAATACTCTCTGATTGTTTATTAAACGACCATGATGTGTGTCTGTCTTTCTAGTTTAAGGCCCGTATTGTAATACACAAGACTTAAGCGTTTATCTTTACTTAAATAGAATTAGAAAGAGATGCCGTTACTCATCGTGTATAGCGTTATCCCTTTCTTACTCTATTTAATTAAAGATCAAAGCTTGAGTCCCGTTCTAGAATATGTAAAGTGCCTTCCAAAGCACGGAGGGATTGAAGATAATATATTTCCGACATCCATCCAATAAATGACAATTGAAATGTTTACTTGCTTTGTACGATCGCGAACCAAACGCTCTAGCGGCTCTAATAGCTTCCACAGAGACAAAGTTATTATTTATATCATGTGTATTTAATCTAACTTAAATTTGGCAAGCAACACAGGCACTTCCCGGGCAATTGGCGAGCGCAGATGGCTTTCAGCCTTAATTTACACGAGCCTAAGGGCGTCCCAGAATGGGACTCGAACCTCGGCTTAGGGCGTTGCGGGAGGGGCTTGGTAGCCTAACATGTAGACGGCAGCATTGGCGTGGGCTGTATCCTTCCGATCTGGAGGGAGCAAGTTCAAATCACGCCACATATCAAGCCATTTTCAAATTTTCGAAATTAAATGTTTATCGTTTATCTGACGCTCGTACGGTGAAGGAAAACATCTTGAAGAGACCTGCGCAGTTCAAAGGTTGTGCGTGAAGTCGGTCAATCCGCACTGGGCCCGCGTGCACGACTAAGGCCTGTACACCCTTTACGGGTGGACTCGTGCCCCTCGGTGAGGGCTGATGTTGATGATATAACAGTTGGTTTTAAATACATCAAAGTTGACATCTTTCTCATTCCGTTGCCATGCATGCAAAGACAACAATATCGAATAACACCGCATTTACGGTGTAATTACTAATGTTTTGTCTGCAAATAATCAGACAGTATTGTTTCCTGTTAGGTTAACATTGTTTGACAGTTTCCCCACACGGCATAATTATGTTTGTTTGCGATAATTGTCCAAGGATCGCTGCGGATTGGTTTATTACAAAGCGATGGCAATACAGATATTTGTTATCCTAATTTAATTACTTTTGTCATATTATAAACTTAGGTATGTAGCTAGTTAAATTACCGGATATAAGAGACATAAAATCTGTTGTCTCGGAAGACGGGTGCAGTGATGCATCGATTGAGAATTATAATCATCAGTTTTTGGTCTCAATCAATGCCGCTCTGTCATGGTCAGGTCGTATCACTTACCATTAGGTGAGCGTCCTGACCGTCCTGTACACTTTGTAACATAAATAGAACTAGCTTTCCAACCATGGCTTCGTCTCTGTTCAAGGGGAGAAGAATCAATTGCACTAAGGTTGTAAAATTGAAAGAAATAATGAGCCACCGACGCTCTTAAAAAACATGCTTTAGTTTAAATAAAACTATTTTTTCAACATTAAAAGTTGTATAGAACATAAGATAATTGCATCATTTCATTTATTACTGTGCAATCCAAGTTCTTAACACTGTGGCATGTGTGTGACAACCGTAACATTCGTATTTCACTAGCTACAGTGCCCTCATCCCGAAACACAAAAGTGCGTCTGTTTCGCGGGACGATATCTGGCACTGCGGTGGTACCTACCTAGATGACTCAGTATCCCGTCTACCACCTAGTATCTATGATAATACATTTTTAGATACAGGTTTGCTTGAAAGCAGAGCAAGTACTTAAATCATAATCTTATGATGTCCGTAGTTTCGAAGCTAATTAATGTTCCCAGAGTTGAATCGCGTTTGTATTTAAGTCTTCACTTTGCTTATGCCTCGCTTATTATTAAGTAGTACAGCTCGGATGCTATTAACGAGAAAACTTATATGAGTTGTCGTAAGTTTTATGTCTTTTGAACGATAGTTTAAGAGGAGGTTTTATTTCCACAAATAGCCACAGATATTGACATAGCGTCGGTGGCTGGTTTGGTGTGGACTGTTGCCTTCCGATCTGAAGGGGGCAGGTTCAAATCCCGCCACGTACTAATGTGTAATCGAAATCTATCACAGTAAAGGCACTCATCATGAGGATACTTACGCACGTATACGAAGAGATTCACAGGTTGTGCGTGAAGTCGGCCAATCTGCACTGAGCCCGCGTGGTCGACTAGGCCTATACACCCTTTACGGATAGGCTCGTGCCCCTCGGTGGGGACGTATAACAAGCTGAGATGATACATAAAACTAAGAATAAAGCAAAATATACATTAAAAATTAAGTTACAAGTGACCATCAAATTTCCCAAGTCATTTAGGTACCTTCGTATTAAATAAAAAATATATCCTTATAAAATGAAATGCTACTCAGCGTATTTACTGCAGCAGCAGTATTAACTCTATCCTAATTTTGCACGTCAACAAATTGAGTGACGTCCACATTAGTCCTAATTAATGTCACACCACTTTTGCACTGTTTAATTTGTTGTAAGAGCTTTCCTATGTTTCTGAAATCCGAAACAATTTGAGGCGCTTACTACGGCTATAAACAGCCTGTTACATTAAGTAGCTTATCATGAATTTGACAAAGAGTAGCAAATACACTTTTTTATGTTTTATGTAGTGTTGAAGGAAACCAGTAACTTTCATTATTTTAATTGGCTTGCAACCATGCAACGAATATGGTCGACAGTATACGGAATATTTAGCAAATCCCCTGTTAGGCAAGATAGCGTCAAAAATTCTTAACTTTTTTTATACAGATACCTAATGACACTGTACTTGTTAGGAGATTGAATCTCTATGTTTCACCATTTAGGAATATAAATTTTAAATTTTACATATTAGGGGTGCTGTTACGTATTCAAAAAACAACGTCACCATATATTAAAATGACTGTCTTTATGACTGATTGAAGCTGACTTTATTAAGGGTGTTTTGATGGAAACATGGTTAGGAAATCTGTATAAATATAATATATATGATATAAGAATAATAATCGATAACTCTATATGGTTCCCATAGAAACATTCAATAATATGAGAACAATAATAAAATAGGTCGAAAGAATGATAATAATTCAAAATTCACCGTGTATATGCCCGCATCCCCAAGCCATTTTGATTTCTGTGTAGGTCTGTCTCTGCAATGAGAATTGTTAACCAAGCGCACTAGCCGCTACGCCATTAAAAGATGGAAAAAAACAACATTTAAAACTATGTAAATAACTTTTAATATGCTACGTTAAGGTGTCTTCCGATCTTATATACTCTCCAATATCAGCCTGATGGAAGGCAATAGTCGCTAAGGGGTCCGCGTGACGACATTCCGCCGTAGCCCGAGCAGCCACACCGAACCCTATGGGCACGTCCGACATTGTGTACACCACTACTCCTTGATGCTTTGGCGTGTTCTCCGTTATTCTGCCGAGACCTGAAACAATTTTATATAATCAAATATATATCAAACACACAGCGCCATCTAGCCTGAATTTTTCCACAGTCATGCAAAAACCCTTCAACTAAGATGCTAACACCAAAAAGTTATTTTGGAGAAAAACAAAAATGTGCGTAAGACACAATTGAAATTAATATTTTACTGCATCATTTATGATTTATCATGCATAGATATATACTTAATACTATATAACTTACTTTAAGGCATTTTTAGCTAATAAGTGTCGTATAGTCAGTTTTATTTTATAAATTTGTTGAATTATTTGTCACTTAGTAGTTTTTTGTGTCAAAATATTTCCAAAGTTATGTATGTATGAATAAGACAGAAAGATATAGGATTTAAAATTGTATTGCTCCACATTTATCACTCAAAATCAACCATTTGATGATAGTTAAAGTCAGCAAGGAGACCCTTTTTTTCAAATTACTATCACCTGCCCAGATGGCTCTTAGAACCGCTAGACCCAATTCAAACAAGTAGCTAATGCTATAGGTTCACTCAGCACCATTATGGACCAATTTAAGCAAGAATTGTGCTATGGGTACTAAATGTTTGAAGGCTATTGTGAAAAAACAATAGAAAATGAATGAAGTGGGGAATCTAATCCTCAGCAAGTCTTAGATCACCTAAGCAATAGACACACAAGCTGCCAGAATACAAAAAAGGTAACAAAATAAATATCTGTTTGATATAGGTTAAGTTAAATGGCCAACTTATCACTATCTGTTCTAAATATTGTCATATTAATTCAAAAATGGCCAAGTTTATTCATGGATTCAAAGCCTAAAAGTTGCCGATTTAGTGGTGGTATAAATTGAATTAACATAATGAAATCAATGGCTGTTGGAGCAGACATGTTCTGGAGGGCCAAATGGGGTAGACCTAAGTCTAGCAGTGGACTGCAGAAGGATAATGAAGAGAAAGAAATCAATGACTCTCTATAGTAATGGTAGTAGTTCCCTCTTGTTCTTGTTTTTCTTAAATTTACATAAATTTCGAAATAAATATTCACTGACATTCACACAGCGCCATTAGCCCAAACTAGGCATTAGACTGTAATTTGGAAACTAAACAACTGATAAACATACTTATATAAATTTCTTTGTGTAAATACATACATTTTATACATAAAAACACCAAGACCACTACAAACAGACGGGATTGAACCCGGAACCTTTGGTGAAATAGCCGACACTGACAATGACATGGGCTGCGGTCTCATAGCACTAAGCAAGGGTAGGCTTATTTGTCTCCATAACTATAAACCAATACTTAACAAAAATACATACCACTTTTAATAACATGGTGCCCATACAAGAACTGTTGTTCAGCCGACGGCTTCACCCAAATTTTGTACGAAGCATACGGCGCTATGTATGTCAACGCAGTTATGTGCAGTCTGAACTTGTTAGTTTTTGTGAACTTGCCGAAACACGTGCCAGCCGAAACTAGATGGTCTGGCTTCACTGTCTGTGCGAGTTGCAATAAACGCTCTGATATATAGTAAACACGGTCTTTCTTCTCTCTGAAACAATACGTGCCGTCCGGCCTGTCGATAAGCAGCTTAACATTGACGCCAATACTGGAAAAAATGTATGTTTATCATTAGATATTTACATTTTATGAAGGACTAACAAATTATGTAAAATTAAGTTTTGATACATGAGTTTTAACAAATACGCACTATTTTGTAAGTTTCTCGAATAATATTCTCGTCCTGTCTTCAGATAAAACCTTCATTTTGTATTTTATGTATTATTTACAATTATTTTTTTGAAACAACACGTGCAATGTCCCATTCGATTCGACTCTCACATGGATCTGACAGTGACATTGACGTTTGACATTTGACGAATTGTCACTTTCGTTCGGTAACAGATAGAGCAGTGCTGTGCGTAATGTAATATTTGGGGTAAGTATAAAATAATTGTAAATTCGTTTTTAATTAAGAGCTAAATGAAAAAGTAATCCTCTTAGCTATAATAGATCCCTAGATAGATATATTCCCAAAGTTACCTAACACTGCTGGACTTGGCTTGAATGAAGGAATATGCCATAATTTCCAAACTTGACAGGTTTCTAGCGAACAAGCTTTTACACAGCGTTAATTTATATTTCATCGCAAGGTATTGTACTAGACGATGCATTGTTGGATCGTCTTGATTTTTATCCCTCCGAACAAGTCAAAGCATGACTTATAATTTCTCTAATTAATAATATTTATCGTCTAATCGTCTTATCACTCAAGATTATATTCTAGAACTAAAGACACATATTAGTATAATTAAAAATGTTAAGTTCCTTTGATCATTGATAACCATAATTAAAAGTTGTTTTAAAATTGATATGCAACATGTAGATAAAAGAAAAAACATGTCAATAGTTAATGTGCAAGCATGTTTTTAAACGATACTCACAGATTTGACACGGGACCTGATGTCACTGTCACTGTCACGGATTCATGAATGAAATGTACATTTATTTGTCATTCATTTGAATCATTCGCAAAAAATTCACATTTCACTGCCGTTGAAGCCGTTCATTCAACATAGTGCTTGAGTGAGATAGTGGTAAGTTTTTCTTTTTCTATTTAATTATTTGTGACTTTGTGTTTAAAACTTGTTTATTCAATGACACCTGTGATAGAAGATGTAGATTACTGGGTGGTTTGATTGGGCAATGCTATAAGCCGCAGAACTTTCTTGTAACCAGTTCCATTTTTTTGTTTTATTCCGACAAACGAGCGAAACCATATGTTTGTTGTGACCTTGAAAAAACTGCTAAAACAATACTAGTTCCCACGAAATAAACAAAGCATATAACTTTAACTATGAATTATTCTAAGTTTTTAAAGAAAATGTTTCTATCTTATCTATATAGTAAAGTGCCGAAAAAGTTCACTAGCTTCGTAATAAAAACTTCGCGATGCCGCCAAAACTCAAATAAAATAATTAATATTAGAAGTACATGAAACAGATAGTATAATATATTCTAAAAGTGTCTAAAGTTCTTACAAAAAATTAAGTCTCCCAAAATATTTATAATTCTTTGTTTAATGATATGTAATTAATGTGTTCTGCAACATGACAAGCTTAATATTATAAACGATTAGAAATTATATAAGATACCTATCTACTTTTATTAATAAACAGACATCGTACTCGTAGCAAGTTTCATGCAAAATAAATATTGTCTCTCTCAACATACTTCATTACGAGTAAGCTCTTTTGAGAGGACAACGCTATGTCGGAACTAAAACTACCTAACTCAAAAAATTAATGATTTTCTAGCTGTGAAGTTTTCATGCTTATCAGTGATCATCACTCTGTAAAGGATGTTTATATTTAAACTTTTTAACACGCCACGGACTCGCACTTGTATTTTATTATTATTATTTTTATATATGAATAGCCTTTCTCCTCCGGAGATAGTGTAACTTACAAAGATTACTACTTTTACTACGATTTTGTCAAATAGGTCCAGCAGTTTCGGAGCATATTTATTGCAAACGAAAAATCAAACTCAAACTCAAGATATTTTTATTCAAATAAATCTTTAACAGATCCTTTTGAATCGTCAATTGTTGTTATTATATTTTTTATAACTTTAGCACCGGTTCGGAATAAGAAGGATCTTTAAGAAGAGCCGGCATGAAACTCGATAGTCACTCTTTTTAACTTTTTATGTTATTGGTTACAGAGTTTTGTCATTGACCTACACGTAGCTTTACAAAAATTTATTACAAACATTTGTAACTGGAATACTATGTGCAAAACCTTATTCGATAAATCTTCGTCTGTTTCATAGAAACTTTTCTTCATGAGGATTTTTTAAATCTTTAATATAAACTCATCATCCATGATTTGGCTCATTCCACTTTTTAGTATAAGGGACTCAGATCAAGTGTTATATAGATTCTTTGCATATAACTTTTTGGGTGTTATCCAACGTAACCTCGGCGTGCTACCTTCCGTGTTGTAAACGAGGCTCTGACACCACACTTTACTTTTCACCAGACGAAGTATCAGGTCGGAAACCCCTTCATAATGAAAGTCATTGAATCAGGCTTTTGTTAGGCAATAGACAAATTTTTGAAGACCCATTTTCTAGTTGAGCAGTCTGCTTTTACAGCCAAGTTTTCAGGTATTCCTGAGTAGTACTATAATTATGTATGTACAAAAATTATAAGTATATCAATCCGACTTTTTTGTAGTCGAGTCCCGTTTGGGTCGCCCTTAGGCTCGTTGTGTAAATTTTAAGGCTGAGAGCCATCTGCGCTCGCCAATTGCCCGATGAAGCTGTAAACCAAACAGCAGTGGTCAGTTCGAAAAAAAATGCGCAATCGCTAAACAATCGTAGTCGCCTGAGCCTTCAAAATAGATATACACACTAAATAGAGTGCGTAAAGGAAAGATCTAATTAAATGTCCTCGGGTTGAGGTCAAATGACGTCACATTGCACACCTTGGAGAGGAGTGGTCGTGATGGACGACTAACCTAATTTTGGCACACCTTTTCCATGATAAATCATGTTGTACATGCAATTATAATGCGTACTGAGTGTCTCTTAAAAAAAAACTACACCTGAAAGGTGTTTTGCTCGCATATTATATATTTTACAACTACCAAGGGGACAACGTCTGCTGTACTAAAGTTTACACTAATGTATTTCATTATTCGAACAGAAACCTGATACAATGATTTGGTGTCACCACCTGGGCTTAGGCTGAGACTGCTAATACCTGGTGAATCTGTGAAGGCCATCTGCGGCCATTATGTCTCCACCTAGTTAGTATTAGATTGGAATCTAAATCATTACAAAATTCCCTATATTTTAGTGTATATTTGGTAGATCCGAAAATCGAGCATTTTTCTATTTTCATATAACCCTATGTGATAAAAGTGGACAGGCGGTGAGCCTGTTATTTACAAATCTCTTTTCCTTTTCCGTCTCCAACGCCACTGTTCATGAATCAACCACTTGTATTTTCCTTATACTATAAAACCGCGTATAAGAATGACGAACTCACAAAAACACATTAGTTTAATGACGCGCCGCATGATTGCATTTTGTCTTCACTAACCTGTTCATGACGAAACAAGGAAATTGCATATCCGACTTTATCATCAAACCATAAGGTTTACTTCTAAGAGATTGTGAACATGTTTATTAAGTTGATAAATACAAGGTCAGTAACAAAAGTTGACGAATTTTCGTTATACCACATCTCAAGTTGTAATATTAAGTAACCAAACAATGTACATATCCAAAGTCAAAGTCAAAATCCATTTATTCAAATTAGGCTTACAAAAAGCACTTATGAACGTCAAAAAGAATACAAAAAAATATAACAAACAAGAACATTTAAAATACAAAAGTAAAGCACAAAAATAAATTTTGATACTTGGAAAAAAGCGCTTCAGTGTTTTGGCCTGTCGATCCATCCAAGTTGCTTAAGCATATTTTTACCACTGAGAAAGTAACAAAAACTGTATCGTCGTTTATTATTTTATTTTTATCATAAAAGTTCACCAACATTTAGAATTTATGATAATAAATAAAGTAGTGCGCTTACCGATTCAAGGCGAACACAGCATGCAAATAAATTAATTAAAAAAACTTGACGAAAACTAACTAGGCTCTGGGGACTTGCCAAAACGCAAGGGACCAGCATGTCAGGTTTAAGAGCAAATCGAACGATATGATCTGAAGTATGCTGCATGGGTAATGTCTTCTGAAGACGCTTCAACAGACGGGTCACGAAAAATTGGTTTAAGCACTGGTTAGTCAAACCTTGCATTGTATATTAGAATTATAACGTTAAATATGTATCTAACGTAATAGTTATCTGTCGACTTCAATACAAGTGGTTCTGATAAGAACCACAGTGTAGTTTCTTATTTCCAACACAAACACTGAGTCAGGGCATCGGGCAATTTCAATGTTTCTATACCTACTAAGGTAATCTTCGAGAGTTTGATCAAGTTGTTGTTCATCTCGCAGTCTTTTTCAGTTAAAAAATACGGTATAGATTTTTGTTTCTTTTTTATAATTATTTAGTTAAGGTATTGAAAAACAGAAATAAACTTTATCTTTTACATAGCCTTACCAAAACAGTAATTTAAAAATAAATATCGATAATTCGCAATCATTCTCAAGCATAACATAACAAATCGATAAACACACGAACATTCCTTTGTTACACATTAACTTCCAGCGAATGTTAATTTAGGTTATGAATCAACACATTTCACTTTATAAAACCCGCATCTTTGTTTCAGATAAACAAACCGCAGACAGCGTTCGTTAGCCGGAGCGTTCACTCGTCTATTTTGGGATACTTGTACCGGTGAAGTGTGTTAAAAGCATGTCTCTAATAACGTATTATCCGAAGAATTTTCGCGCCAATGGATGGGGTTGGCATAGGTCAGCAAACGCGGCGACTGCGGTTCGCGGTTTTTTGAATCGCGAACGTGGTCAGAAAAGCACAGATAGTGATAAGGAACAGCTGATCGGTAATGGCGGATTGTACCCGACATTGCCTAGTGAGGACGATACAGCTGTGTTTAATGCGGGAACCGGCAAGCTTTACCCGGCACTGCCGGTGGAGGAATATGAGAGCGGGGCCGTGGAGGAAGTGGTCGAGGAGGCGTGTGCAGCTGTCAATGTGGATCTAGTCGTGAGTTTTTTTTTAAATTTTCAATGCCTTAGAATTAAGTAACTTGAAAGTTGGTTTTCATGATACGGATATTTTTTAAATTACCTACTATTCGCCTATACGCATCAGGGGAAGCGTTCGTTCAGTGTTCATAGTAGGCTATAATGATGATGATGATGATATTTCGCCTTTTGATCTCTTAGAAACCTTCGAGAAAGAAGGTCGTCGTCTTGGATGCTTCCACAATTTCTCCCGCCATTTCATCAAAAGATACTACTATTAGTACATAGGCAGGGCTGAAATAGGCAGTAATATGACTGGACACTAGACTGGTGAACTAACATCTTAACGTCAGCAGTTAAAGATACGGGATAGTTCCCGTGGTCCCTTTTTCGAGTTTATTAGTGTAGGTAGAGTTGCTATCTCAAAAATTAGACAACTAGGACATGAAAGCGAGACTTTTAGCAATTATGAACACCAAACACCACACTCAAAAAAGCAGTTAATAATCCCATTATTTAGCAGTTCGTGACAGTTACAATTCCAAAGTTATGGATAGGCATCCCTTTCTAACTCAATTTAAGTAAGATCAATACTTGAGTCTCGTTCTAGAATACGGGCCTCAGTCTCATACACAGATATGTGCACATAAATTAAAGCCGATTCAGTTGTATCTCTCTTATTTGATTCTTGACTACAATTTTATTTGATACTTGTATATACAGTTATCATATTAACTAAGTGTCCAAATGTCCATTTGCTTGACCAAATATTTATAATGTCATTATTAAAACTCGTCAAATTTTAATGACCCGTATTGAGATTATAATTGTATTGATTATAATTGAGAGAGTATTGAGAGAGGCTATAAATTATTTGTTTTATAGCTTAGAACTAAATGCCGATGAAGTACTAACTAATGCTAACTGAATAGTTGTTTGTTCTATATTTTATTATTACAATAAAATAAATATATATATATTTCGTTTTAACATTGACGGCAATAATCGTTGGCAATAATATACTAATGTGTGTTTTTAAATTCTTCAGCTTAATGAAACGCCTGGAATTTGGAATACGGTGAAGTGAACTCATTGTTTTATGTTGTTTATATCTTTGAATGTTTGTTTCAAACTTCCTACAAAATTGTGAAAATTTTACTTACTGTCCTTTCTTTCGTGCAAGTTCAATTCCTTTGTATATAACACCACATTTTCAATTTATACTAATTGTTATTTCCACACCAATATTTTTGCATTTATCTACTTGTTCCAATGCAATTAATATATTTTATTTCATAAAGTTTTTGTATAAACGAGATAAATTACGAATTTCAAAAGGTGGCTGGTAGGCGCTTGACGAAGAATATTTAACTAAAATTAATTCGACCGTGGTCAGGTTTAACAGTATTGGTCTAAGAAACAAAGAGACAAACGAGAGAGTACGATTGGCTTAATTTTTTTTGATATATTTTTCGTAAAATTTTGTTGCTGCCTCCGTCCTAAAGTCTGAACATAGACTTAAGATGAAAAAATGTATTTTCATTGACAATGTTTGCCTCTAATAATCTAGTTATTTGGAAACTCTATTTAAGCAAACAAGGCCTGTGTTAGGAGGTCCCGCTCTTCCATATAATATTAATATTACTAGGCTATAAATAAAGAGAAATGATAAGAAGAGAAGGACCTTATAGGCTGATAATGTGTGATGTGAATATCTGTTAATGTCGTTATAAATATCGTTGTAACACTTAACAATTATACTACAATGTACACAATAGTGAATAATATTAAAACACGTAAGTGATTCATTCATAAGATGCAAACACCGTACTCTGTTGGACAACTGACTGACAACTTAACAAAAAAAGTTAACAGCGCACCATTCTTAACCCCTGACGCAAAAAGAGGGGAGTTATAAGTTTGACGTGTCTGTCTGTCTGTCTGTCTGTGGCATCATAACTCCCGAACGCATGCAGTGATTTCAATTTAGTTTAAGAGCGGTCCCCCAACGCGACCCTTTTTTTTAGAATTATTAATAGATTCTTAGGTACTTTAACATTAAGTTTCTTTTATTATTTTTTACTTTTTAAAGGGAAATTACTTAAGTTCTTGTGTCGGGGGTTTTTAAATTTTTATTAAATTTTTTTGTTTAGTCTGTTGGCACTATCACGTGCACTTTTTTCTGCTTTATGTAAAAGCAAATATATAAATTTATATCCACTGACATTCACACATGGCCTTCTAGCCCCAAACTAATCATTAGCCTTTAATATGGGAACTTAACAACGGATAAACATACTTATATACTTTTATGTAGGTAAATATATATCTACATTTTTACTAAGAAACACACAGACCAATACAACCAGACATGTACTACAGGGGAAAAGCACACAGC
This sequence comes from Leucinodes orbonalis, assembly GCA_019425675.1. Taxonomy (NCBI): domain Eukaryota; kingdom Metazoa; phylum Arthropoda; class Insecta; order Lepidoptera; family Crambidae; genus Leucinodes; species Leucinodes orbonalis. Next base: position 56,746 of record PQWD01013832.1, on the reverse strand, counting down.
ATGACTAAGGGGGCATTGGGCCCTTCCACCACGTGGATCTAATGTGTTGTTAATTTTACTAAGGTTATACCCAAGGCTATTTAGGGTCTCGAAATATGAAGTTGCTTGCTAAATTATGGTGAATAAATTGCAAACGTATTTTTTTAATTTAAATAAAAGTCAAATAATACTTTATCGCAAATGTTATAAAAATACGATTATAATGAATCGAATTATAAATAACAGCGATATCAATAATTCGCCGTAATATTTCCCGATGACTAAACGAACGCTATAGTGTCTTGACCCAGCATCAATGTTGAGTCATTGTAATGACGTACATGACTTATTTGGACATGAGCTCCAGTAACAGGTTCTTAGCCGGTAAGAGATGTTTTGGAACCAACTTAAAACATCTGACACTCGTGTGGTGTAATGGTTGAGTGGTCGAATATTACAGCGAAGGTTGGGGTTCAACCCCGGGCAGTACAAACATTTGTGTGCATAAATAAACATGTCTGTTTGTATATTGGTCTGGATATTTAAATGTCTTTATTCACAAAAAAATATGAGAATTTTTATTCGTTGTGACGCCTGTGGTAAATGTCGGTGGACAATTATTTTTTATTTAATCTACGAAAAGGATTCTTAAACTAACAAAACTGAAGCCTTTCGTTAATTATTTTATATAAACCGCTTTTTACGGTCTATTCCCAGTTTCCCCCGAAATATTATTGAATTTTATTTATCGATTTAATTTACTATTGACATTAATGAAAAAAACTTGAACTTTTTAGAGGTATAACCAACTTTGATTAAATATGAATATTTTATTGAATTTATATTACATTTTTTTATCTGTTTGTTCCAACTTATCTTTGTAGTGGTTGGCATGATAGATTGCAATTGCAGTATTAGATCTAACAAAAATTATGCATTAAATAAAAACCAGTATGTTACGGTTCAACATCTTTCGATAGATTACAATCTCGCAAGATGCATACGTTAAGAGTTTTTACAATTTTCGGTTACATTTATATGTAAGTACTTCTTCTTTCTAGTTTTGTGAATTTATATGAACCTATATCTAAACTTTGTCGCACATTAATCAACATTAGATAATGCAGAACAGACACCAAAACAAACCAATGATAGGTTAGGAATACATACTGTTTGAAACGGAGCCAAAACAATAAACTATTACTACGCTGGAAGACGATTCTCCGAGTTATAGGTTTTGCCAAATGGCTTGCCGGAAACACTACAATATAAAAATACCCTTAACATCTGCATAAAGACGATGTCCTCTTATATCATCCGCTTATAACTGAGAAGCTAAGATGAACAATAAAATAACTGGATGCACAATTTCCCTAAAAAGTATCTGCGGCACAATTCTGCCCATCGCGTCGGTTGGGCAGAATTTTCATTCAGTTTCACATGTCATTATAGTATGCTCGTGCTTTTGACTCAGAGGCAGTCCTGGATTAACCCTTAAGCAAATTAAGCACTAGCTTAGGGCCCCACGTCCAGGGGGGCCCCCGACGAAGCACAAAAAAAATGAACAGAAGGTTTACTGGGAAATCATCATCAGTGAATGCCCGAAAAAGCCGCAAGGCGCATTTTTTTTGTAAATAATTAAATATAGGTACTTTAGTTTTTGTTTTTCTGGCACCTACTCCACTTCCAAGGTACGTTTATTATATTTTCATCTTATTTTAGAAAAATACTAATGTTTTTCAATAGTAACCTATGCGCGCACTGCGATTATGTTTTGTGAAAAATAATTTCATGCAAAATCGACTTGCGTTTTTTTCGCAGTGCGCGGATTCGAGTATGTTACTCTTGTTTTTTTTAATCGTGTAGGTTTTTTTAAAGACAAATTCTTGTTCTTTTTCTTAGCGAGTGGACTGACCCCACACAAGTCCCTGTTTCAGAGTTTTGATACCGCTTCACGGCCTTTGACGCGGTTTTTGACTAACGACAATTCGAAGGCGGCCGGGACCGACGGCTAAACGTGCCCTCCGAAGCACGGAATCGTCTTTTTTTTAGGAGAAACAGGTGATAAAGCCTGCAATGTCCTAACCTAACTGACAAAACTAACACTCACAAAGTGAAAAATCATTACCTATGTTGTCAACTACTGCGCTATGCTACTAATTCCTGTTGACATACTGACAGGGGGGCCCCACAAGTGTGGATTGCTTAGGGCCCCGAGTAGTCTTAATCCGGCACTGCTCAGAGGCACTAGATTTCTTACCCTTTCAGTGACGCGTTAATGTCAAAATTTAAATTAATATTTTTGTGTTATAAATATAACAATACTATATGTAGTGCGGCTCGGGTTTTTTGTTGACGTTTCTTCGTGATTGGGCATCTAGTTATTTTATTGTTTATTTAAGCTGATAAATTATGGTATAAACCACAGATTTCCCAATACAGGAGATGGGGCAAGCCGCGTTTTTAAGTGCGACAAATGTAAGCTCAACGAGCATACACTGGCTGCCAGTTTACGCTCTGTGAGACGAGTTAAGACGCAAGAAGAAATTACCTTTTTTCCAAAATGCCATCCTGTGCAATTGTAACATGCCATCATCGCAATGAATCAGTAAATTTACCAAGAAATATAATAACTTTTCACAGGTAAGAACCGAAAAGAAATTGCGACACTGGGACTGCCTATAAACTTGGCGGCTTGTCCAGTCTAATTGTATATTCGGATGTCTGTGGTATAAACACTATTAAGCATGTGCATTCTGCTACAAATAATACTTCAAAGTCGAAGTCCCGTGGGCTACCATTGCAACCTCCTACAGGTTCGGCAAGTCCCTATTCGCGTCACCAACTCGTGCTGGGTCACTTTTCTCACATAACAGAAAAGCTTGGCTCTCCTTATGGCGAGGACCGATACTAATTTTTTTATAGTAGATATGTACTATTATGAATTAATGATAGAACATTTTTATTGCTGTGAGCAATCTGCCATCAAATATTTTTTCTTTATTTCCATCTGCGCTCGCCAATATCCCGGTAAAGCTGTGAAGGTTAATTGAGTATGCATTCAGTGAACACCTCCCCGAAAAAAATATAATGATATGCAAACATGCAGTACAGACTTTAATAACGGTTTATTATTTTAAAGATATTGTCCAAACTCACAATCGTGGTATGTCCATTATTGTTTTCGATAGAGGACAATTCTAAATATGCTTCAACACCGCGTAAACACTCCAAACCCATATGGCTTTCTTATCATAATGTAATATTTTTTTACATATGCATCGTACAATTTTAATTGAATATTATTATTGTCCGATTGCCTGAAAAGAAAAATCGTGCTACGGTCGTTCGGTCCCGGCATTTTATAATTTTCATAAAATTGTATACCTTCAGCTACCTCTTAAAGAAGCCGTACGATATTACACGGGAGAATATAACATTGCTTGGTGTTCGGTTATAAATAGTTTTGCCTTCAGTGGTATAAGCATGATTCCAACTATCACATGTGTTAACGGTATGTACGTTATAACGTTTCCTTATTCCTAAAACTGTGCATCTAAATCTTCCTTTACTGACTACCCAAAACTGAAACCTATAAATAAATAAATATCCACTGACATTCTCCCAGCGCCATCTAGCCCCAAATGAAGCGTGAAGCCTGTATAATTGGTACTAAACAACTGATAACATACATATTATACGTAGAAAACACCCAGACCATTACAAACAGACATGTTCATGCACACAAAAAAATAGTACTACCCGGGATCGAACCCGCAACCCTTGGTGTTGCAGTCGACCTCTCAACCGCAACACCAAATGAGTCGTCATTATTACTTATAATACTATAGGAACCGAAAATTAACCTTCAGCAAGATCATTTAATTCAAGAGCTTTGTACACTGATCCCATCGTCTCATGTTAACCATAATTATAGCACCCGTAAGCGTACGCCTACAAATATCATCTTACGTTTCGTATCTTGTTTTATTATGTGTACTCTTAATTATTATTATTTCACGGAATGGCAAACTAGAAGATGATTACTCTGATAATTATGGTAAATGATATCGCACTTACGAATCACTTGACTCTGCCAATGATGTAAAAAAGTATAGATTCGTGATATGCTCACAAACAATCGAAAAAAGTGTTCCGAATGCAGTGACAGCACACATATACATATTTCGAATGAGCGTACATTTACCTAAATAAAAGAGTACAAACTGTACTCTTTTCGTCGGTTCGTTTTTGAGGCACGGATGGCGTATATACCTTTATATAAATAGAATATCATTGGCAAGAGCTACGAGAGCGTTGGCAACTTTAAAAAGAAAATTTGGGGAAGCGGCACCACAACCCACCACCTTTAATTCGTGCCGAAGCTTGGCTCTCTAAAATATATTGTCGTGAATTCGTGATACGTGATAGTATTTTGGTTTAGATAAACAATTAAATAATTATATGCACAATATCAAAAAGTGTCCGCGGCAAAATTTTGCCCATCAGTTTAGGCAGAATTTTCATTCATAACCACGTCGATCGCTACATGTCATAGTCTCACAGTAGTATGCTTTTGAATTTCTACCCTTTTAATGACGGATTAAGGTCAAAATTTTAATACATAATTTTATGACATAAACATGACAATAAGTCAACGTATGTGTCAAGCGGCTCGGATATTTTTTGGTTGATATTTCTTCGTGATTGTGTATCTATGGAGCGAGCTATGCTCGGGGTCTCTCTTAGGGATAAGATCAGAAATGATTTAATCCGTAAGAGAACTAAAGTTACCGACATAGCCCGCCGGATCAGCAAGTTGAAGTGGCAGTGGGCTGGTCACGTATGTCGCAGAACCGATGGCCGTTGGAGCAGACGAGTTCTGGAGTGGAGACCGCGTCTCGGCAAGCGTAGCGTAGGACGCCCTCCGGCCCGATGGACCGATGACTTGCGAAAGGTCGCTGGTGGAGGCTGGATGAGGAAAGCGGAGGACCGGGATATCTGGCGCGAAATGGGGGAGACCTATGTCGAGCAGTGGACTGCGATAGGTTGAATAGGATAGGATAGGTGTATCTAGTTAGTTTACTGTTTATTTAAGCTTTTTGGTAACTTTAACCATAACTCAAAGGCAGGCGGAACAGCAGTCCCAATAAAAAAAATTGTAACAAACTAGTGATAAGGTGACTACTCACTATCAATGACGTCACAGTAACTGCACTGCATATCTCTCATACTTGTGTATGAGTGTAGTACAGCCTCATTAAAATGCACCATCTAGAGATTAGATTACACGCTAGAATTAGTCATCCCACTCGGCAGACCATGGAGTGTTGTAACTTCTTTGTTTATTATGCTAAGTACTATTTCCCATTGAACTCATAAATGTGTCGGATTGGATTTCTACTAGGGATTAGTTCTCGTGGAAATCATTAGGGGAGGTCTTCATTCAGCTGTGGATGACGTCGAATTGTTGCGACAATTAGCTTAGGCTTTTCCTTCCCTTTCGTGGATGCCACTCTCAGCCACATGCCGTAAACGTAGCGAGCCTAAGGGCGAGCCTAAGCTAAGCCTAACGTCTTGCTAGTAGGAAAGGGTAACCTAGTGTATGTTTAAAGATAAATGCTAGTATCTATACACCGGTTACCCAAACAGGGACGAAGCTAAAGAGGCTCGCAATGAAGTCCCCCGTCATAATAAGCGAGTGAAAGCATTTTAGTAGGTACTTATATGTTTTAAATCAAGATAGCATTATACAGTATATCGTAAAACCTTGCAAGATTTTTTTTTATCAACTTTACACATCCATATATATAATTATCAATGGTTATCCTTGGCGAACAATCGTTAAATCTCGATTTCGGACAACTGGTTTTCAGCAATTCTTTTTAAGGAAATGCCTCGGCAAGTAGGTTAAATGTCTTGCGTAATTCCGGCAAACGTAGGTAACCTCATGTTTCATACTTATATGTTAATAAATATTCCTAGTTCTATCTCCTTACGGTGCTCATTTTATGTCACCTTATAAAAAATAAGTAAGCAAGCTGAGAACTCACTCTTAGTCCACTAGTGATTCCAAAGATCATAAAGAAGTTGATCTCTTGTATATTCGTTCAACTCTGACGAATCGAGACACAATAGAAAATCTATTATCACTAGAGATGCCGTGACAGACAAGATGATATGGAGATTTAAAGTTACTGTGTAAGATGACCCAGCATACATTTTTTTATGTTATTAGTGTACAGGACAATTAGGAAGGACGCTCACCTGATGGTAAGTGATACGCCTGACCATGACAGAGCGGCATTGAGGGAGGCCAACAACTGATAGACAGTTATTATTCTCCGATTTCTCCGTCAATGCCACACTGTGCCCGACACCAGAGACAACAGATGTTAGGTCTCTTGTACCAATGGTATTCTTTATATATAAAGGTAGATACGCCATCCATGCCTCAAAAACGAACCGCTGAAGAGAGTACAGTTTGTACTCTTTTGTTTAGGTAAATGTGTTCGAAATTCGAAATATGTGTATGTGTGCATTGTGAGCATATCACGAATCCATACTTTTATACATCATTGTCTTATACCCGGTAATTTCACTATCGGGAGAGCTTTTTTCAGCTGTTATTGGATGTCTGTAGGTCTAGTTTTATCATTAATAAAACTGTCTATATCACCCGCTATAAAAGGTTTATCGCTTGTTTTAGCACGCTGTAACCTTTGGTTCTGCAGCTATCGTCAGCCTCAACAAACGAACTGCATGCTAAAAAGCATGAATCAAATGCAAATTAGACCTGCCATATGAATAGTAATCAGTATTGAATACAATTGTGTGGAATTTGAAAGATTGCAGCCATTCAGTAATTCTAGAACTGACTGATGTTATTTAAATTAAGGTATCAAATTACGTTTTTATTGCTAAGTTATTAATATACGTTAGTTGTGAGAAAGCAGCTGTTAGTACATATTTAGACTAAAATCCATGTTTACGTAGCGTCATGTTTTTATTCATATGAGTTTCGGTGGCTGATTGGTTTAGACTATTGACTTCCGATCTGGAGGGTTCGAATTCAAATCCCGCCACGTGCCAATACTGCCATTGTATTTTCACAATTATATGTACGTTTACTCTCTCTCTCTCTCTCTTCACGGAAGGAAAACATCGCGAAACTACGCACGCCTGCGAAGAGATTCTAAGCTTGTGCGTGAAGTCGGCCAATCCACACATGTCCCGCGTGGACGACTAAGGCCTTCCTATGTGGATAGGCTCGTGCCCTTCGGTGGACGAGACCTGTATTGAGCTGATGATGAGCCATGTTTTCATCTATACATATTGGAATAAAAAAATCACCACTTATTCTAAAAGATGTTAGATTTATTCCGTTAAGCCGAACTCGCATGAACTACAAAATATAAAAAAACGTTCAAATTACACGGTACGGTAAAATTACTATGTTAAAAATATTATGCTTAGTTAAAATTCTAGATACCTACTCCATTTTAACATCTTTTGTACATTAGAGGCTTGTCTAGCGGCTTACGTCATGCAGTAGTGGTCGCGGAATCTGTGGGTTATAATCCGGCTAAATGAAAAGACAGCGCACCAAAGTTCTATAAATACAACACACTGCTCTGCGATTTGGACGGCTATTCAAATGTCAATTTTCGTGAGATATTTTTACGGTATAGTCGTATCTTTGAAATTCTTTTGAAAAACTTAGTAAATGTTAGTGTTTGTGTGTTTATATTGGTTTTTGTGTTGTGGTGCTGTGTTTTCAAAAGACTATAAAAAATTTCATATAGTATTTTATTTTTTTACGATAAAACAAATCACCAAAAATGACTACTTCTACCTATGACCTCATATATTTTGGTCAAAAAATAACTGCGGAGTTACTATTTCGTCAACAACTAAATTGTACTGTTCAGGGACTGCCAGTTTTAAATTACAGATGTTTTTAACTTCGCTGCTTACTGAAATTGATCTACTGACCTATTTATGTTTCACTATTGCCCATTTTTATATATAAGCATTTAAATAAATAAGAACGAAGATTATGAATGGAAATACCTCTAAAAAAATATTGAAATTTAAGTTATTTAAAAATGTATTCAGTAATTACAAACAATTGTACAAATAGTTCTTGTGTAAATAATACATATTTACTCTAAAATTAATAAAGTACAGTCAGAGTACATTCAGGTGTATTCCACCAAAACATTAAATAATATAAATCTGTTCGTTTTCATACACTTTCTCAGGTATTACATTGGTTTACGACCAATAATTTACTTCTTAACTCTAAGAAAACCAAATGTAATAAGTTCACAATGCCTAATGTAAGGCAGGTAGATACTTTCATCACTTTGGATGAAGGACCCATGGAAGTAATAAATTCAACCGTTTTCCTGGTATAAAATTAGACGCAAAATTGCAGTGGGTCCCCATATTGCGGCTTTGGCAGGAAGCTTAGTCCGCTGCATATGCTGTAAGGAAGATAAGAAGTCTCACTGATATTGAGACTGCAGACTTGTGTATTTAGCTATTTTCACAGCGTGATGTCTTATGGTCTACTTTTGCGGGGGTCTCTGCTGATCTACAAACAATTTTTGTATTGCAGAAAAGATCCATCGTGCCATATACGGCCTTAAATCACGTGACTCACTAAGGGAATATTTAAACAAATAAATATTTTAACATTACCGTCTCAGTACATTCCAGACTGCGTCATCTATGTACACAAAAATTTACATGTATTTTCAAAAAAGTCAGATAATCATAGTTTGAACACTAGGAACAAACAAACTTGCCGTTCCAAATCTTAGATTGCATAAGGTTGGAACTCATTTGTGGGATTAAGCATTAAAATATTTAATAAGCTACCACAAAATGTAATTGATTTCCCCTGCATAAGTTTAAGTCTCATGTAAAGTCTATTTTAATAAAAAAGCTTACTATAGTGTTGAAGATTATATAAATGATAAAAACTCATGGACATGTTGATTTCCACGCTGCACTACTTTTGTTTTTTTTTTGTTGTCATCTATTTAAATTATTACTTAACTTAATAGTACTTTTGTAGATTATATATTTTTACCAATACATAATACGATAAAATTGAAAAATAATTTGCTTTATATAATTATTTGATTACAAATGAATCTGTATTCAACACAAAAAAGAGTAACTACTGAGTTTCTTTGCTGTGTTTCTTTTCAGTGGAAAACTACCTCCCGAACCAGTGGTAGCTTCAATTGACATTCATAAGTGTCTTTAAGGACTAAACTGAATAAACACTTTTCATTTTTCATTTTTCATTTACAAATAATTAAGAATTTGAAGTCATAAATAACTTCCTACTAAATAAAAAAAACAAGATTGGATAATTAGCACTTTATACAGTGAGCAAGACATGATGTCACTGGTATATAATTGTAGTTACTGACTAACTGACCTCTGTGCAATTTCCACAACATTAGTTGTAGTGTTAACATTATTATGGGAAAACTGTGTATTCGGTCCCTCTGTCCTTTTTAGTATTTCTAAAGCAGGCTAGTTTTATACTTTGTTTTTATAAGTGTATTATGAACACACAGCACCTCAATAAAATACCAATGTACAACCACAAAATAATGACATAAAACCTCTTTTTTAGCATAAAAAAATGTCCTAGCATAGAATGAGACTTGTGAATAGTGTAGTGTGAGTGTTAGTGCTATGGGTCAAAATGGCGGCGCCGATTTTGGCGCGCTATTACAAGGTGCTGGCAAACAGCTTCTGAACCAAGGTGGCCAGGCCCTCCTCCAATATGGAGCCCAAGCTCTTGGGAACATCATCAATGAGGTGTTCCAGAAGAAGGAGGTCGAACAGAAGAGGTTCTTGCCGAGCATTAAGAACTACAAAGTGGTATGTTATTTGTTGCTTAAGAATTTAAATTAAAATAAAATCAATGATGTTCTGTATATATAAAGGTAGATACGCCATCTGTGCCTCAAAAACGAACTGCCAAAGAGAGTGCAGTTTATACTCTTTTGTTTGGGTAAATGTGTTCAAATTTCGAAATATGTGTATGTGTGCTGTCACTGCATTTGGAACACTTTTTTCGATTGTTTTGTGAGTATATCACAAATCCATACTTTTTTACATCATTGAATAAAATGTTACTGAGCAACCCGATTTCTAGGTGTATAAGAAAAACTTAATTAATTACTTAATATCCATTAGGGTTGTATTTGTTGCGAAGCAATACGAAAGACAGGTTAGGTCAGGGCAATAGTTTACTAAAAGCAAACTGCTGATTTTTAGTGACAGCCTGAAACTCAAAATATTTACCTTTTTTAATAATATTTCTCAATACTTTTGAATTGTCAATTATTTTTTATGAATTTACCAGTGGTTCAGAGAAAGTGGGATCTCGGCAATGAATAATTTGAAGCTGTCTGTCAAGCTTAATCAAATAATAATGAAATATTAACATTTCTAGATATCCATAGACAGGAGGTTGGGGAACAAAGAACGGGCATATTATTATGTAATTATGAGTTATTGTTGATTTTCATGTGTTTACCAAGATAACTCTTTTATCATTGGTTTTTGTGCTAAATATTGTGTTCATAATTTTTGTTGGTTTCCTTGCATGACAATAAAACATATTGTGTGATACATAAGATCGTTCCTGGATACATGCCACTTAAATATGCCAATGATTAAAAATGGTAATAAAAAACTGTAGCAACTGTTCTTTGCTAACACCATTTTCAGAAACTTAGAAAACTTTTTGTATTTTTTTTCTCATAATTCTTATTTCTTAATATCTGATTTTAGTTATCATGAAAAGTTTAAGGTGATAGCTTTGGTAGTACTTATAAGGTAGATTACATACTTTGACCTAAAGGATAAGGTTTAGAACATAGTAGCAAATGCAACATAGGATGGCCACCTTAACAGATGGAATAAGCTTAAGAACACTGTCTGTAGGTGGGGATGCAGATAGCTTCTGACCTGGGGCTTACCGCGAGCCATTAAAACAATATTATTATAATATTGCGTCGGTGGCTCAATGGTGTGGACTGTCGCCTTCCTACCGAGAGGGCTGAGGTTCAAATCTCGACACGTACCAATGTGCTTTCGAATTTTCGAAAATATATGTACGTTATCCCACGCTCTTACGGTGAAGGAAAACATCGTGAGGAAACCTTCATGCACACCTGCAAATAGATTCGAAGGTTGTGTGTGAAGTCCTCCAATCCGCACTGGGCCCGCGTGGACGACTAAGGCCTAATCACACCTATACGCGTAGGCTCGTGCCCCTCGGTGGGGACGTTTAATGAGCTAATGATGATGATGACTTGAAGCAGTTGACATCTTGTAGCTGATATGATGATAATATCCTTCACCTAAGAGCGTCGGATAACGTACATATATTTTCGAAAATTCGAAAACACATTGGTACGTGTCGGGATTTGAACCTCAGCCCTCCCGGTAGGGAGGCGACAGTCCACACCATTGAGCCACCGACGCTCAACGACGATGATAATATAGTTGATGATATATACAAGAGACCCTACCTTGGCTATATCTACTCCTACTACTACCTAGGTTTTTATTTATGCATTTTCATGTTAATTTATGTGTATATTTATTTGTTATAAATTGCATGTTACCAACCAGATGGACGGATGATCTGGTTAAGGTGGCGGGTAGCAGATGGATGTCAACTGCAAGGGATCGGTCCGCGTGGAAATCATTAGGGAGGCCTTCGTTCAGCAGTGGACATAATTGGGCTGTAATGATGATGATGATGATGATGAAGTATATGCCTACTACAAACACTGTCAAGGATGTTTCGATGTATTTTCCTTTTGTTTTGGCGTGTGGGTGTATTATTTTGTACCTGTTATTAACCCAGCCCACGCAGTTCAATAGCTTATTTGGCGGAGACCATGCGGTGTCGTTGAGATGATTAAAGATTGATATTGAATATGCTGCAATATTAAAAATTTAGTAGAATATTTACGTGGGCAGAACATTAAGTACGAAGTATTGGAGGTTGATGCAAGTGTACATACTCGTTGGGTGTCCCCGCAATGTGCTAAGCCGAGTTACGAGTCCAGTTCGAAAACGATGAAGCTGAAACAGGCAGAGAAAACGTGTTGGCCCGGGTCGAAAAAGGACTAGTTCCCTGAATCAAAAATCAAAATTCATTTAATCAGATTAGGCTTACAAAAAGCACTTATGAACGTATAAAAAATACATTTAAAATACCAAAGTAAAGCACAAGAATGAATTTTGATACTTGGAAAAAAGCGCTTCGGCGCTTTGGCCTGTTGAGAAAGAAACACCCAAGAAAACTCACCAGAACAGACTTTTTTAAACAATGATTTTAATGTATAGATATTTTATAAATACTGAAGTAGCTGAGCAGTTTAAGACCATGGATTTTTATCACATAAATATTCGTCAATAGTATAGTACCCTTTTTTAGAAAGGTGGTTTTTTGTTCTAGCTTTAAACATGTGTAAAGGTAACTCTACAAGAATTGAATAGAATATGTTCAAAAAATATTTGAAATATTTGCATGTTGCAGTCAAAGGTTATAAATGTAAACATCATATTTTGGCACCGAGTATTTTTCGTCCGTGACTATTGCGTTTTTTCTGCTACAATTATCTGCCAGTTTCAGCGTCATTTCGAGAACGCCCTCAGGTTTTTGTACGAAGATCTACAGGTAGATGTGATGTGATGGTAGTGTACTCGCAGCCGATATCCCCGATTTGTCCTAAGACAAGGTTCGAGTCCCGCTCAGAGAAGCATTCAGGCTCGATGTGTAATTTTTAAAGCTGAGAACCGTCTGCGCTCGCCACTTGCCCAAAAGCTGTAAAGGCCATCTGCGTCCAACAACAGTGTTTCCACCTTAGTAGTAGTAAAACACTTTATTGCGCACAAGTAAAAAAAATCATGAAGAGTAACATTTACAATACTGTGTGCAAAGGCGGCCTTATCGCTGCAAGCGATCTCTTCCAGGTAGGTTAGTTTTGGGAATGGGGCTATTGAGGGAGTTTAAAAGCGATAGATGGAGCTTCAATAACCAACAAAAGATTACATGTATCAAAAGTGCTGAAACAATATAGGGTAACGAAAAGAAACAATATAGGGTATGGCGAAAATTTTGTGTTTTGTACGGTCGTCAAAGATCGAACGTATCACAAAAACTTATCATATCGAAAAAATATTTTCTGATATAGTTAGGTTTTATAATTGTTAATGACTAACGCATTAAATGTTGGTAAAAATTTCCTACATTTGCATTAACATTCGTGGTTGAATATATTCAATAATCTTTCTACATTTCAAAACGTAAACGCATTTCCTTGTTTTGTAATCTGAACAAAATAGGTATATCACATACTTCTAAAACAGTCATACTGCCTTTGTTTGCCTCTATGTGTAATAGAACCAATATTAGCATACTTAATAACAGGCATTTACTTTTAAATGCAACGTAACCTTTTGTAACACGTAATGTTAAATAACCGTAGCATTTTAGTAACTACTAGGCACGTACCTACGATAATATTTACACATGATACTTGGCCAAGGGTTGTAAGGTGGTCTATTAGTACTGCCGTCCACTAAAACGCCGTTAAGTGACCAGCTCAATTTTTCGATATAAAACTGAAAAACCCTGATTAACGGAAATCAACTTCGGATAAGGCATCTCTTACATTTCCCAAGCATTATGTTAAATATTATCGTTGGTAGGTACCTAGTAGCTACTTAAATGCCATAGTTCTATTTAATTGTTTTTACCTAAAAGAGTAGAAAGTATATACAAATGTTAAATTCTAACAAGCTTTCGCATTAATTACATTATCAGGATATTAATAATTAGGGAAACACATTAGATAATAAAAACAATTAGTTTATTTTAATACCTCCAATTAATAATGATGGCGAACAACCATGTTCATTTATTTAATTTATTATATCAAAAGTTTATTATTTTTGGATCGACTTTTCGCTTTTGGCCTCAATTGGCCTTCACAGCTTCACCGGGCAAGCAAAGATAGCCTTCAACCTTCCAGAGCTACCTAAAACAATATCCACGCATCGTACTCTACAGGATAAAGGTCTCCCCCGAATGTTTTTCAACAAATGAAACTTATAATAATAATTATCCACTGACATTCACACAGCGCCATCTAGCCCCGAGTTAAGCGTAAAGCCTGTATTATAGGTACTAAACAACGGATAAACATACTTATATAATTTTTTTTTTGTAAATACATACATTTTATACATAGAAAACAACCAGACCCTTACAAACAGACATGTTCATGCACACAAATGTTTGTACTGCCCGGAGATCGAACACCAAATAGGTCGTCAACTTATGATTCTAATAATTATAATGAACCTAAAAAAGGCTCCATTTCGCCGGATTTCTCTTGCCGGGAATCCAAACACAATAGAAAAGCTATAATGTCTGACTCTTTAAGTGAACTCAGGGGTTAAACAAAAGTATCTCTTTAATTGGCGTCACAATATGTAACGAACAGGTTTTGTAGATCACTATAAGCTATAAAGATCACCGAGATAATTCCACGGCCTTGGGTTACTTGCTGTTCAATTGGCCGTGACGGACTCGTGTGTCATGTGCGATGCATTTTTTGACCCAAATTGCTTGGGCTATATGGATTACTAGCTGTTCCTCGCGGTGTTACCCGCAGTATAACATTATATTACCATTACATAACCTAAAAGGGCGCATCTCTCTACGCGCGGAAGCCGCGCGATTAAATATTGCTTCATTTTTCTAAAATAAAAAGTATTTTGTAAAATAAAAGTAGCCTATGTTTTTCCACATTACATCAGCTACCTGCTAAAAAAATTTCGTCTAAATCCACCCGACCGTTTCAGAGACTACCCGGAACAAACAGACAGACTGACAAAAATTTAAAATTGTTATTTTAGCAATTGTACCGTATTCATATGCATAATGAAAAAAAATTTCAATATTACAAACAGAGACTCTAATTTTAATTATATGTAATAGATTATGACCTTTTGCAGAGTATCGCAATTGTTTAGAATAATAATCCATAACCTAGGAACACTTCCATAGAAATTTAAGATACAAACGATGGTGAAGCAGCTAATAGGTCAAATTGTCAAGTCAATAGACTATCGCTATGGTCGATCGTAGGATAGGTGATCGAAAAAAATCTCGAGGCTCTCGAGTGATCCGAAAAGCTCGTTAATATTGTTGGACCCGAAGTTTTTGCGATTTTAGAATGTGTGTACCACTGTAGTAGGTAGGTACCACCGGAGTGCCAGGTATCGTCCCGTGAAATAGAAGTGTTTTGCACTTCTGTGTTTCGAGATGGGCACTGTAGCTAGTAAAATTACCGGGCAACAGACCTAACATCTGTCGTCTCTGGTGACGGGCGCAGTGCGGAATTGATAGAGAATAGCTGTCAATCAGTTGTTGGTCTCAATCAATGCCACTTTGTCATGGACAGGCGTATCAGGAGAGCGTCCTGACCGTCCTGTACACTTGTTACATAGAAAAATAAATTAAAATACTTCGTCCTATGGACCCAAATTTTCTAATTCATATGTAGATATTGACGAAAGTAAAGCCTAAATAAAAAAATACTAGTCAAGTAGGTACTTCATGCATCCCGAATCATGATGCGGCGATGAACATAAATAGAAGGGGGAATCTAATCGGTAAACTGCAAGGTCGAACTAATCAACCGGGTTTTCTTTAGTCTTTTATTTTAGTACACTTCACAATAAAATTGTTGATTAATCTTAGTTTGGTAACATTTAGGTCAAATTTATAAAATAGGTCAATTAAATTTAAGCGGCATTTTTGTTCAATGTTAAGTAACTTTGTATTTTATAAAAAACACTTCTTACATGCATACATTTTCTTGTACACTCATAAATAAAACACATATTACACATAGAAACGCCCAGGTCAATAAAAACAAACATCTTCACGTACACAAATGTACTGCAAATTTGTAGTGCACGGTGATCAAACGGATCGGATCCCTTATATACAGGCATATTATACAAGGTTACCTAGCCTTCCCCGTGACGCCCTAAGCCGAGGTTCGAGTCCCGTTCGCCATCTGCGGCCAAAAGCAGTAGTTAGAGAAAAATCGGAACCCTTGGTGTATTGTATCCGACACCTCAACCATTACAACACATGGGTCGTCAATCACTTTTAGATCCCTCCGTTTTTATTTATAAACTTGTCTCCTGCTAAGAGCGAATAACTTTCCACTTCCATGATAGTCTACGCATTTTCTTGGCATAATTTACGAAAATTGCCGACATATATTCACAGATACGTGAAACTTGGCAGTGCTTTACAAAGATATCCTTGCCATTGGCATAGTTATCAATCAGCTACAATGAGTTGACTGAACTAACAAAGCACGCCTTATAAGTGATGTGCCGAATCGCTGAAAATGCAGATCCGCGGATACGGATCCGAATACAGATATTTGTTGTCTAAATTTGCAGATACAGATCTTTGAGACTTTGCCAAAACGACCACCAGGACATGATTCTTCTTGTATTGCGCGGGTATTTCTTTGATTTGTGTATAGTCTTACACTGGGCCGCGTACATATCGTCAGTCATAATTAGTGTCATGACATAAATTCGTAAGTGTGATTTGAAAGTATTTTGTGACTACAAATGAATGTGCAAAGTGTTAAATTGTACAATGTAATATTATTTTACTGTGTGATGGTATGTACATCGTAAAAATTTCTAGTTTTAGTGTCTATAAATTGTAAATTAGTAAGAAAAGATCCGTAAGACCGCGGGAAAAGTCACAGATATGGATATGATTTTTTCTTAACCCACGGATACGGACACGAATATCCGTAACATCACTAACGCCTTATATTACGTGTCATTTGTATACATTATTTGAAAAATAGTTGAGTATTGACAAGCTGCCAGCATTCAAAAGATGTGCGGTGATTTTAATTGAAATATTTTGTCATTCACTGTGACAAGTAGTTTTGAACCGTTTTAGATTTACGACGTCGTTTAGCATGTCTACTGAGCTAGAAGTATCGTCTAATTCAACAAATGTGTTGATATAAAGCTTCTTGAATTCATCTTAAAGATGATGATGGCAGACATGTCTTTGACAATTTAGATTTTTTATTATGTCTTTACATAGTCTTATTGAACCTACAATCTAAATTTATGGTACTTTTCGCAGATTGCTATACACCAAGTCAAATATCGGTATACACGCTTGCTTGCCAAAGTAAATACCTGCCTTATTTAAACAAAAAAACCTCCATCTTAAAAAGAAATTGTGTAATCCGAATACAGCGCAGGTGAAACCGCGAGCAAATGCCAGAACACAATATATCCTTCATAATACCCAAGCAGAGATTCGAGTCACCCTGTGACCCTTAGGCTCGTAGTGTAAATGTTTAAGGCTGAGAGCCACCTGCTTTCGCCACTTATCCGGTGAACCTGTAAAGGCCATATGCGGCCAACGCAGTAGTCAGTTCGCAAATAACCTCACCGGCCTGGTGCATCCTGCTGTATTGTGAAAGGGCACTGGATCAGCGTGTCGGGCAACGATCTGAATCTCAAAGATGATTGCTTCGAAGAAGATGTCCAAACTTCGGATGAAATGATGGCGATGATTTTACTAACCAAAACAGTAATGGTCAAAACAAAACCTTCGAAACATTGGAAGCGGATTCGTTGCGTTCATAGTTCAAACGGATATTTATATATCAAACCGCGTGTATGCGATCACCGGCGTCTTCGAAACAGATTTAATTACACCCGCCCAGATGACTGAACTATGAAAACAAACATTTCAATACCTACCTAACATATTGGGATAGAGTTTATAATGGCACAGCATAGTGATTGGAGTAGGCGTTGATTGATTGATAATGTTATCTTTTGCAAAGATTACCTTACATATTTTATTTTTAAAAAGTATTTTTGGGTATAAGAAAAGGAACCCTTTCGGGTATTAAGCGGAATTTTGTTTTAATTTACTGTGCCTCTAGAAAAAAGTATTATACCCTATAATAATATGTAAATCAAAAAGAAAACAGAATGATTATAAAATAGTCCATCTACATTATACTCTTAAAATCTAGACTAAATATCGATAAATATTATTATCCACACAGTTACGCTTCAAAAAGTAAACGTCCGACTTCATTTCGTTTGGTTTGCTTTAATTAAGCATTCTTCTTCTAACATTCATGATTTCATGGAATCTTTTGGTTTTATAATTTCTTCAATGAATCCTAAGAACAATTAAAGCTTTGCTTAGGCTATAATGTTTGTTACCTGTCCAATATTCTACGGTGGAGTTATTTCTCTAAAAGTTCTGTACATTGCCAGTAACCTGTGTTATATATTTCTGGAATAAGAACTATTGCAAACAAATCCCCCTTCGCTCGCAGAGACGTCTAGACAGTAGACGACCGCAAAGAGCAAGTGACCCCTTATCGATTTTAGATGACTCAGCAGGGAAAGATTGAGTTTACTGCTCTTAGGCAAATTAGGTGTTTTTAATTTTATTTTGCTTAGTAGATAGATATTCATTTATATAACTGCCAAGTGACATGTATATTTATTAAAAAGCTATGAAAGAAATAGAAAAGGTTAAGGGGTTAAATCGCGCTATCATTAAAATTCGTATTATTTTCTTCCCTACGTTTTGGTGGTCTTAAGTAGACTGTTTATTTTTCTGCCTTTTGGATTAAGAAATGTTTAAATATCTAAAAATTGTAGTCAATTATATTAATCGTAATAATTCCTCTAAAATCTGCACATGGCTAAACGCCAATTTCAAAATAATAATAAACAACATACTTAAACTCTAATATCTTATCAACAGTGCCTTATTGAATAAGCATACTGATATCCATATCATATCACTGAACGTGTTTAAATATGTATAAGGGAGCGTGTTTCATCACGCCCTTCCTCGTAATCTTGACCTTTTTTAACTATAAAGTAGGCTCTCCCAAAAGGTTCCAAAAAAGGAACATTGTGAAGTATCATCCTTTTAATTTTATGATGATAAAGTTACAGTATGCAGTGATTTCACTAGTATTTATATTTTCTACTAAACCAAGAGATATGGGTGAGATTAAGTTACTAATCTTTGATCTACTTATGGCTACAGATGATCGTTTGTACAAGAGGGATAAGCTATCCCCAGAGTACATATAATTTTGGAATTGTTAATTCAACACGCCTATTATATTTATAACTACTATGCCCCACAAACTGTCGGTCGTTCGTTTAAAGAGGCCTGCCATGGAAATAGACTGTATAGCTATTTTAATAATGAAATGCTCAGTAATTTTCTGTATTATGTCATCAAATTTATGATTCAGTTACACCACAAACTTATTTTTTTTTACATAAAATATATCACGTATCTTAGTTTTTTTGTGTCATCTCTGGTCACAAAAGCAAAGTTAAATTTGTCTGTCACTTACCTTCAGAAAATTCATAATATGCTCGTTTGGTTATATGAGGCATAAAATAAACATATTATGTTTTAATAATAATAAAATGTTGACCGTTGAATTCTGTGTATTATTCGGAAGAACAAAGGATAAAACAATACGAAATTATATCGTAATGCCTCCATTACTGCGCGTTATTGAGTACTCGAACAAACTAGTTTTCGTCTAAACAAAAGCTTTCGATAAATTAACTAGACAATAAAAACAATTAACTAATGGCTCTAAAAGAAATGACACCGCGATAGTGTAATTATTTTAACACCCCTGTTAGCAATATATTTACTACAGCGGTCATACACCACACCCCGCCTACGCTTGGGGTATCGCAAGGACGTCTCATGGGTCCCATTCTTTATAATGCGTATTAGTTAAATTATTTTATTTTAGAGGTAGGTTTTTTAATAGTTTTACGTAAAGCTTATCGTCTTACATGGGATGTATATATATTTTTTGAAAATATCTACAAATTTAACGCTTGAATGATGCGTCTTTGAAGAATCAAAAGAAAATCTATTACTTGCGATTCTTATTATCTGGCTTTACAGCCGAGAAATAACTACCGCATTTCAAAAACTTAAAAATGTTAACATTAGGTTTTTGAAACAAATATTCCTTATCATATTTCCAATGTTTACACTTATTTTTTTTTACTTTATCATGGTATATTTTTATTGAAACAACAACGACCAACGAAAGATAATAATTGAAGAAACCTAGAAATGATTAAGGTGTTTTCTTAATACATAGACTCGAACAATCATAATTACGTAAAGCTTACTAGCGAAGAATATTTTTTTCCATTGCGTTAACGAGATCTTGACTAATGTTGATTAAATGGATGTTTAGTGTAAAGTAGAACTCCCATTATTAGCAAAAGCACTCGCGATCCTATGGCGTTATCGTAAACAGTTATATTCTCTGTGGATTTCCACCATACATTATGTACCTACACATACAAGTACAGTATTGTCCACTACATGTAATGTGGGACGTTATCAGTCTTTATTCAGTCAATAGTTTCAGTTACGAACGGTTGGACACTTGTAGTACTTATGTGTATTTTTCGGAATTTAGTGTGATGACTGTGATGAGTGAAACAGATGTTGAAATTTTAGTTTAGTATCTAAAGGTCATAATTCTTGCAAAGAATCGTAATCAGCCAAAAATCTCAGAAAATGACACAAGAAAATATTTAAACTAAAACACAAAATTACTACAATATCCCACCGTTATTAAATCTTAATGAAAGTGCTTAATAAGAATAACTTGCAAACAATGAGTTATTATACTAATCTAATTTTATACTATAACATTACCATATGGGCTATCTATATTAAGTGTAAAATCGATTTTATTACTAATGGTTCAAGGTCTTTTCATGATACCTTTGCCTGAGTATTAATGTCAACACGAAATGGAAGTTTGGATTTAATTTAAAAAGCACTTTCACTTGATAAAAACAAACGTATTTCTAATAACATCTACATTTTAAATGCAATTTCACATTTTGCACAATATTGTTATTGTAAAGATGTATAAAACAATTCAATGTTTATTTTACTTCTATGTAATTTCAAAAATTTTCCTTATGACTCATATTGTATATACCAACTAACGCGATAATCTAACGATTTTAACTTCAACATAGTCCTTGGGCTACATTTTGAAACAAAACTCATTAACTAAACGATTTAATTGGTTTAAAATTATTGAAATCTTCAGTAAGAATAGGTGTTTAAACGGAACCAGCAAGATGCCAAAAGAAATACGGGAGGAAACATTTATTAAATGGAATAAAGAAGAGGTGGGATATTTGAAGGCGTTTTACTCGACGGTCAGTGTGTCAAACGCAGCGGAGAAATGGAAAAGGAAATCCGTTTCGATAGTGTCACCGAAATCGGGCCGAATTATAAGGCAAAGGACGCGAACAAAATCGGAACATAAGAAGAGAACCGAAAACAAAGATCAAGGATTCTTTTCGAGACTTTTTGAAGACTTGAAAAGGGTGAAAGTTTCCGATTTCGAATATCAGCAATCGAAAGTGAGAGAGAATAGTTCGTATAAACCTTTCTGGGCTACGAAAGTAGTTGGTGCTAAGGATAAAACGGAACCAGTGATTGAAGTTGAGAAATATAAAACTGTTAGCGAAAACAACAAAGCGTTAGTTTTTGAAAAGGAAACACGAAGTTCTCCGAAAGTGATATTGACGAAGAAAGTACGTGTTAGATCACAGCCTGTTAAAGAAAGAGGCTATCAAATATCGCCCTTCATAAAGAGTACATACTAAAGTTACCTCCAAGCTATAATGGAAGTAAGATGTTCATGCCCACGGGAGAGCGGTTGTTCTGGGTTTGTTACTTGTCGTTTACTTGGTGTTAGTATGCATACTACAAGGTCCACGCTTAAATTGGGGCTACATGGCGCTGTGTGGATGTCAGTTAATATTTATAATATTATTAATATCATTTGTTTTTTCGCATAGGTACTAAAATGGTACATAAAAATTATGATTACGCAAGAGATGAACAGTTAATACGGCCCTTTAGTACGAAAGTTCGTTCTATTGAGTGGTATGATTATAAGGGAAAATGCCACATTTGGCATTAATCAAGTTTGCCTGTTTTAACCAAATTAATTATTTTGTAGAGATAAAGAGTATATGTAAAAATAAATATATAAATATATTTATTTTTACATATACTCTTTATCTCTACAAAACTTCATTGATATTGGTTCAGTAATTTAGGCAACAAATATCACACACACACACACGTCGTTTGTTTCGCATTTATAATATTAGTATAGATGTTTAGCTGCAATTGGAAGCAAGCCGATATTATATCTAGAACGGACGCATAATATTAAAACAATAACAAATGTAAAATCACAAGGACGTTCCCGAAGGTTATGTTAGTATAAACAAAGAGATGTAAGGCAATATAATTAACAAGCGTTTTTTTTTTTCAAATCTGAGGGGTCCGCCATATCCTAAAACAGTGATACGTCATCATTTCTGTACCAGATCACCCTGTGTATTATTATTGTAATACTGATTTTAGGGATGGCGCTAAGCGCACTGAGCAGCTTACGGTGCTTTATAACTATCTCGACATAAAGCTGAGTGAACACCTTTCAGTACATTCACTTTATATTATTAGATTTATGGATTTGTATATATTTGGCACTGAAAGAATGATTTGTTATTTAATTTTCGGAGGACTCGATGGCATAGCGGCTAAGGGTATCGCAAAGGTCGTAATCAATACCATATCGGATCCTTCCGTGCTTCAGAAGGCACGATAAGCCGCCAAACTTCTATCTTAGTATGATTGAACTTCCGTTTCTTGGACGCCTCACCTGCAATCGGTTCTATGTGCCCTGCCCACTGTCAATTCAACTCAATCACCCTGTGGGCTATTTCGGTCACCCTAGTTCTACGGATGTACTAATTTCGGATCTTATCGCAAGGACACATCTAAAGTAGCCCTCTCCATAGCATGTCCGGTGAACTTGCCTTTTTAAACGTCCCTTCGCGAGCGACCACGTGTCAATATTCCGTCTATAACATCCCATTGCAAGTCCCTGCCTGACCTACCTACACAACATGAGAAGGGGAAGTTTAGGCCCAATGCGCCACGTAGGACTACGATCCTAAGATAGTCGCCTAGGCAAACGGCAACGTGGCTATGTGCCTTCCAAAGCATAGAAGGGGCTCGAGATAATATTTTAGGAGGTTGGACGAATAATTATTGCGAAAGTTGCTTGACTTATGCGATCATCAACAGAACGCACTTGTTAGTTTCGCCACGCGTGTTTGTTCATGGATACCTAATTATAATCATTTTTCAAACCAAAATAAAATTCAACTTAGGTTCATCACGATCACTTATTAATATCAAATAAGATTCTACCACTGTTTCGGACAGTTGTCTACTGAGAAGAAACTCAGTACTTACTCGAATTTTTTCAACTTACCAGCTCGGCGAGTCCCGTCCGTCGTCGTTCGGTCCGGCAACCTACCAGGACTTCAAGGATATCCGCTCGCGATGCCTGGACGAGGGTCGGCTGTTCGAAGACCCGGAGTTCCCGGCGGTGGACCGCAGTCTTTACTACAAGGAGAGACTTGACCGACCCATTACGTGGCTGAGACCTGGGGTGAGTGATGCCTTAATCGTAATAAATATAACGACATTGCGTAACTTGAATATAACGGTCACGGAGATATGAATACGGTGAAGGAAAACATCGTGAGAAAACCTTCATGCACACCTGCGAAGAGATTCGAAGGTTGTGTGTGAAGTCGTCCAATCCGCACTTGGCCCGCGTGGACGACTAAGGCCTAATCACCTACAGTAGGCTGGTGCCCCTCGGTGGGGACGTTTAATGAGCTGATGATGATGAGATATGAAATTGTGAATTTGTTGACTCGCCAAATCGAGCGCGATACAAACACTGCCGTACCATCCTTTACAGGAACCATTTCGCCACATTTTCAGGCCTTTATTTCAGAACCTTTCTGTAATAGTACTTTTTTTTGTTTTTTTTTGTTTACGAGTGCACTGTATTGTTTGTTTTCCAAAAATAAATAAGACCAGAACGCTTAAATTTTTGTCATCCAGTAATCTATGTTCCCTTCTACTATTGGTGCATGTAAAAAAACGAATGTCATTGAAAAAATCCAGCACAGTGGGACAAGATATATTTTCTAACTTAATCTAGCCTATAGCGTCCCACTGCTCGGCAAAAAATAATAAAATAAATCAATATACCTCCTACGTTTTGTAAACAAAAAGAACTTAGATTCTACTAAAGACATTCTGTAAAAAAACTAGTTAGGTCTCGATGGAGCTGCGTAGCGTAGGGCGCTCTCCAACCCGATGGACCGACGACTTGCGAAAGGTCGCTGGTGGAGGCTGGATAAGAAAAGCGGAAGACCGGGATAGCTTGCGCAAAATGGGGGAGACCTATGTCTAGCAGTGGACTACGTTAGGTTAAAGAGATACCCTTCAACGTAACAACAGAATTATCAAATCTTACTTTGTTCATGTTCATCAACAGGAGATATGCGACAATCCGCAATTGTTTGTGGAGGGCTACAGTCGGTTCGATGTGCAGCAGGGGGAGCTTGGCGACTGCTGGCTGCTGGCCGCTGTGGCCAACTTGACCCTGCACAGGAAGTATGTATCTAGCGTATTACAGAGAAACATTTATTATGTGGCAGAATACAATAATTTCCTTAAACTTAAATCTTAAGACATAGAAAAGGTCACTCAGCATGAGGCATGGTGATAAAGACACCACGCTGGCCTTCCGTAGCATCACTCTACATGAATATTTATATATTTATCGTTTTGTTAATTTATTTGCGAATGTGGACGGATACACGAGGCGGGGACAACCCAGAAGGACTTACTTTGACCAAATTGGTCAAGTCCTAAAGAAGGGTGGGGTCCCGAGCAAAAGGAATAAAAGAGCTTGTATGAAAAGATTGATGGATGTGAATGAAGCTAGGGAAGTATGTCAGGACCGCGCAAAGTGGCGTTCCAGCTTTATTTATTTTATTTTTATTTGTTAAATTATGACTAACTATTTCAGATTGTTCTTCCAAGTGGTGCCGGATGACCAAAGTTTCGATGAGGAATACGCTGGTGTTTTCCATTTTCGGTGTGTATTTTTAATATTCATTTTGTTAATGCATATTTTAAACTGGTTCTTTTTAGATTATAGTCTTTATAGTCTAGTATGAGAATTATCATTTAAAAAATAATATACCTTATCGAGTTTTTTGGATAGGTTATTATAATTGTTTGTGTGTGTATGTTTTTTTTATTATTCGTGAACTATTTTTTCTACGTTTTTTAAACCAAATACGTGTACGGACTGTATCCAGGGGAGGTTGGTTGGGTTCACAAAATATGTATGCTGGGACTCCTTACATCCTTGTTCTGATCCTTTTGGATTCTGAACCCATTGAACGCCGGGAATTGTCCGCTTGTATCTGGCACAAGAGAAAATCTATTGTCTGGCGCCATACGGCGACATTAGCGGTGAAAGGGTTAAAAAATATATTTCAAAGTGACTGATAAAAACAACCCTAAATAATAATAATTGTATTTCAATTTCTTTTATTTTTATTTTATTTATTCATTTCAGTTTCTGGCAATACGGGCGATGGGTGGACGTCGTGATAGACGATCGATTGCCGACTTACCGCGGCAAGTTGGTGTTCCTTCATTCGTCCGAGAACAATGAGTTCTGGAGTGCGCTACTTGAGAAGGCGTACGCAAAGTGAGTTATACATATAAGAAATATTACATAATATTACAAATCTTTTTAAAAATAACGATTTGCTTACTCTGAGCTTGTAAACTCATGTTTTATGAATTTTATCTTCAGAGTTAGGTGGGAAAGTCCATTTTAAAGTATTTTGATTGTCAAAGACTTTTGAAACCAAAGGATAACACATAAAACTTACAGCAACTTTTGCTATAAAACCATTTTAAAAACGCAACATTTATGATAGTTGTAGTACAAAATTAATTAACTATAACTACTGAGGCGTGACGTCATAATTAGGTAGCCATTTGTATGAAGTGTTTTTGATAAAGTTCATGATTGTGATTTTAGAATTGGAAAAACTGTCAGTTTTAATGTTAACGGAGTATTTTTTTACCAATGTTCCTAACTTAAAGCGGTCCATCGATACCATAGAAGAAATAAAAATTGATCATCCCTATTGAACAGATTGCACGGTTCGTACGAAGCACTAAAGGGCGGTTCAACCTGTGAAGCGATGGAGGACTTCACCGGCGGCGTAACTGAGATGTACGACATGGCCGAGTTGCCGCCCAATTTCTACACTATCCTGCTGAAGGCTTACGAGAGGAACTCGCTTATGGGATGCAGTATTGAGGTAACTATACTCGAGAATTGCATATACAGCAGAATTTACTCGGTTTTATGGAACTAACACACCTATTATTAATATTAAACTCAGTTATAAAGGAACTAACATTTCTTTTATTTTTGTTTATATCAACGTCGGTGGCTCAATGGTGTGGACTGTTGCTCTCCTACCGGGGGTTCTGAGGTTCAAATGCCACCACGTAGCAATGTGTTTTCAATTTTTCGTAAATATATGTACGTTATCCGACACTCTTACGGTGAAGGGAAACATCGTGAGGAAACCTGCGCACGCCTGCGAAGAAATTTAAAGGCTGTACGTGAAGTCGGCCAACCCGCACTGGGCCCGCGTGGACGACTAAGACCTATACACCCTATACGGGTAGGCTCGTGCCCCTCGGTGGGGACGTTCAATGAGCTTCACCATTCTAAAATACGAAAACATATTGGTTCGTGGCGGGATTTGAACCACAGCCCTCCCGGTAGGAAGGCAACAGATTTCAGTGGATTTATTATTATTACAGCCGGACCCAAACGTCCTGGAAGCGGAGACACCAGTGGGACTCATACGTGGGCATGCGTATTCGGTGACTCGCGTGAAGTACGTGGACATCGAGACGCCGGGACGCGCCGGGAAAATACCACTACTGCGGCTACGGAACCCGTGGGGGAATGAGGCTGAGTGGAACGGACCTTGGAGTGATAAGTAAGGGGGAAAAAATATTATTATTTTATGTTATAGGTGTACAAGACGGTCAGGCTGCTCACCTGGTGGTAAGTGATACGCCTGACCATGACAGAGCGGCATTGAAGGAGACCAACAACTGATGGACAGTTATTATCCTCCATCAATGCCGCACTGCGCCCGTCACCCGAGACAACAGATGTTAGGTCTGTTATGCCCAGTGATTTCTGATCTAAAGTAATTAACCAAATCCAAGCCATACATATTTACTAATATGTAGAATTTGTTGAAGTAAGGGTCGGTAGAGTAAGGCCGTGTAGATTCAAAAGCTTGACTCTACATAGTGATCAGATATGTTTTTTTACAGCGCAAACCTTACGTGGTTGTCTTGGCAACATTTTAAATGAATTTTTTGGTGGGATTTCAGTTCTTTTTGCTAAGCAGTCTTTAAAGGTTTTTTTTCTTAAGTATTAAACTTCTGCCTACAGTACCGTTAAAAGTTCATGTCCTAATTTTTTTATTGATGAAATTCTCATAAAAAATTCACACATATCCTTCGACATCGTATGCTGAATAAGAACGTATAAATTACATCAAACTAGAAAATTACTAATAACTAAAGGAAGATACTAAAATATATTACACCCTAAACACTTAAAAATAAATAATTAAAACTAAAAAATATAATTAAAAGAAGAATATGAACTATGTGGGTACTAAACCGACTCTATGAGAGTTGTTTTCCGATGAACCAATGAAATGATGACGAAACAGTTCGAAAAATGGTAGGTAGTGCTCTTGCGCTTCGATTGGCTAATCTTGGTGGGGGCACGTGCCCCCAGATTTGAATTAAGATAATTTGAGTTTGTACCTGTTATTTATACCTTTGCCAATTGATTATATAGAACTCTTGGTTTCCAGGTCACCGGAATGGCGTTTCATTCCTGAATCCGAGAAGGAGGAGATGGGTCTTAACTTTGATGATGACGGCGAGTTCTGGATGTCTTTTAAGGACTTCTGTCAGCATTTTGACAGGTACTTATATATTCATACTTAAGAATGTGAAAATATTGAATTCACATTTTTGATCATAAACAGGCAGGTACGTTTAAAAAATATGGAGTCTGGCTAACAACAAAAGTGTGTCGAAATTCGGCCAGTTTTTGTATGGAAAAACACAAAATATTAAGTCATTCGCCGCGTTCTGTCAACAGAGCCATAGATTATGTTAGGAAAAAAACTAAAAAAGACCATGGCTGTGTAAATTTGGGTAATGGTGATAAAGGCTGTGAACAAAAGGAAAACAATCCAGAAAACAAAGAAAGATGATTTCACACTTTGCAAGTCATTGGTCCTGGCTACAATCTTAGGATTCAAAATTGCATTATTTATAACAAACCTAGGTTACAACAAATTTCGGCAATAATCCTGTTAAGTACAAGAGTAGTAATAGTATAAGAGCGTCGGTGGCTCAATGGTGTGGACTGTCGCCTTCCTACCGGGAGGGCTGAGGTCCAAATCCCGACACGTACCAATATATTTTCGAATTTTCGAAAATATATGTACGTTATCCGACGCTCTTTCGGTGAAGGAAAACATCGTGAGGAACCTGCGAAGATTCGAAGGTTGTGCGTGAAGTTGTCCAATCCGCACTGGGCCCGCGTGGACGACTAAGCCCTAATCACCCTATACGGGTAGGCTCGTGCCCCTCGGTGGGGACGTTTAATAACCTGATGATGATGATGACAAGAGTACCTGTAGTAGAAAGTTACCGCCCTTCCGTTCCGCCTTTACATCAAGGTTATGTAAGAAAAGCACAAGGGTAATATTATAACAAGAAAAGGTGTGTGAGTGTGTGTGTGTTGTGTCTGTGTATGTGAATGTGGGCGCGCGTTTATGTGCGTGTGTATGTGTCAATTGTGATTTAGAATGGATGAAAGGATGGTAGCACAAACCAAGCCACACTGGCCCTGCGTGATGGATTACGGCCTAACCCATAACTATCGTTTTCCAGAGTGGAGATTTGTAACTTGAATCCTGACTCTCTAGACCCCGAGGAATGTCCGGAAGGATGCACCAAGAAGTGGGAGATGTCCGTCTTCGAGGGGGAATGGGTTCGAGGTAAATTAATTATTTACGTTATTGCTGTGTACAGACTTATAGTTACGTCACAAGTTGGCAACTAAGCTGTGGTTACACTTTGAACATATATAGGTCTACTAATGTTTGGTGGTTAGTTAAATGATTGTAGCCACTTGCTATCAGATAGAATGCGTAGATTGTAACTTAAATATTCAAATATGCTCTCTTTCAATTCATAATGGATGAATTTCATCACATGTAATAACTTAAATACCTTAATGAACAATATAAAATGATTTATCGGTGTAAACCACTCTTCACAAACTTAATACAAACTTTTCATCCATCCAACGAATGGCCAATATAAAAATAAGTAAATAAATATCCACTGACATTCACACAGCACCATCTAGCCCCAAGTTATGTGTGAAGCCTGTTATATAGGTACTAAACAACAGACGAACATACTTATATACTTTTTTTAATAATAATAAATATCCTCAGACAATCTCAGAGCGCCATCTAGCCCTAAACGAAGCATTTAACATAAAAATAAGAATACTAAACAACTGATTTACATACTTATATATTTTTTGTAAATACATATACATACATTTGACGACCCATCTGGTGTAATGTTTGGGACGACGTTATACCTAGGGTTCCGGGTTCGAACCCCAGTCACTACAAACATTTGTGAGCAAACATGTCTGTTTATATTGGTCTATGTATAATATGTATGTATTGACAAAAAAAAGTATATAAGTATGTTAATCCGTTGATTATTATCCATATAACAGGCTAATGCTTAGTTTGGGGCTAGATTACGCTGTTTGAATGTCTGTGGATATTTATTTAGTTATACCTACCTATATATAATAAAACCAAGACCATAACAAACCGACATATTCATGCACACAAAAGTTTTTAATGCCTGAGGATTGAACCCGAAACCCTTAGTGTAGTATCCGCCATCTTCAATTCTTCAGTCATCGACATCAATTATACCAAATGGGCCATCGATATGATAAATGCTTAACTTTCACCCACGATATACAAGAGATCTCAACATTTTTTAACGCTATTATACTAAATAAATTGTCATTTGTTGTTTAGGTGTGACAGCGGGTGGGTGCAGGAATTACTTGGAGAGTTTCTGGCGCAATCCCCAGTACACCATCACGTTGAAAGACGTCGACGAGGATGATGAGGAGAATAAGTGTACTGTAAGTGCTTGATATTTTTATTTCAAACTAGCTGCTCCCCGCGGTATTGCCCGCGTTATAAGATTATATTCTCCAACAGTAATATAACCTAAAAGAGCACAGCTCACAAGACGGACGGTGGTCGCGCTGTAAACATTGCTTTATTTAAATAAAATAAATGTTATTATTTATTTGTGTCATGCCTTACTTGCCCACTGCCTGTCTTTTTCTTTAACTTTATCTACTCAAAGGTTGCCTGGAAGAGATCGTTCGCAGCGATAAGGCCGCCTTTGCCCACTATATGTCTGACTTTTCTGTGTTTGTGAACCGTTTATAAAATGTGAGCAATAAAGTGTTTATCTATCTATCTATTTTCTAAAATAAAAGTAGCCTTACTACACCAGCTACCTGCCAAACAAACATCGGTTTAAATTGGTTCAGCCGTAACAGATTACCCGTAACAAACAGACAGACAAAAAAATTAAAATTGTTATTTAAGCATACGTACCGAATGTATGTTCGTACGCATAAAGAAAAATTGGCTATTTCAATATTACAAACAGACACTCTTTAATTGTAATAAATTAACACATATTAAGGAACGTCTGTCGTCTCGGGTGACGGGTGTTATCAAAAAAAATATGTGTACAGTCACCACACAGTATAAATATAGAAATATTAAACTATAAATATAAATTGCACATTGAAAACAAAATGGCATTTTTAAATACCCATTTTTTTGTTTTCAGTTATATTTTGCAATTATTTTATTCTCGTGTTTATATCTTGAAAAAAGTTAAGAACAAAAACTATTATTGGTTTTATATACTTGTATGACTTTGTAGTCTAGTCAATATTTATAATAAAAAAACAAAAACTCATTTATTTGTGCATGTACGGAAAAAGTTTCAAAGCATTAACAACATATGTTGTCTCCAGATAATCATAGCGCTGATGCAGAAGAACCGTCGGTCCCAACGTCACCAGGGCTGGAGTGTCTCACGATTGGGTTCGCTGTATACCGCCTGCCGGATTATGGCACGTGCCCAAACCCTTGGACGTGAACTTCTTCAAGTACAACGCGTCCATAGGCCGCTCGCAGGCGTTCATCAACTTGAGAGAAGTCAGCGCTAGGTGTGTACACGGCTTTATAATAATACTAGCGACCCGTCCATGCTTCGCACGGGTGCAATGGTGATATTCGTAATAGGCACGCTCCCCCTTCCCGGTCGCCGGTACCGCCGCAAACGCTACGTACCGCAATTTTTAAATCTGTAATGAATAAATATCCACTGACATTTACACAGCGCCATCTAGTCCCAAGTTAAGCGTGAAGCCTGTATTATGTACTTAACAACGGATAAACATACTTATATACTTTTTTTTTGTAACTACATACATATTATACATAGAAAACACCCAGACCATTACAAACATATGTTCATGCACACATGTTTGTACTGCCCGGGGATCGAACCCGGAACCCTTGGTGTTGCAGCCGACGTCTCAACCGGTACACCAAATAGGTCGTTAAATCCATATATATTCATATGCATGAGGAAAAAAGTTATTTTAATAATACAAATAGACACTCCAATTTAAGAAATCCTAGTGCTTATTTAAATGTTATGCTCTCCGCTTTAAGGTTCAAATTCGAGCCGGGCCAATACGTAATCGTGCCTTCCACCTTCGAACCGAACGAGGAAGGAGAGTTCTTGCTGCGTGTTTTCTCTGAGAAGGATAACAATATGGCGTAAGTCTTTTGGATATTGACTAACAAACGTATCTTCTGTGTTTCTGTTTTCCTTCATCATCATACTATAATATCCAACTGCAGGGCACAGGCCTCCACGCACAGCAAAGCTAGCATCTTTTCAAGCAATCATGTGATTTAGCCTAACGAAACTAGGAAAATACAAACTAACTCTTACCATGCGGTCTTCCCGATCCTGTTTCAGAGATTACCCGGAACAAACAGACAGACATAACACAGACGGTGTATGTTTCGTATATAGATTCATATGTATCATCATCAGCTCATTAAACGTCCCCACCGAGGACACGAGCCTACCCGTATAGGTGGTTAGGCCTTAGTCGTCCACGCGGGCCCAGTGCGGGTTGGACATCACACACAACCTTCGAATCCCTTCGCAGGCGTGCATGAAGGTTTCCTCACGATGTTTTCCTTCACCGTAAGAGCGTCGGATAACGTACATATATTTTAAAATTCGAAAATACATTGGTACGTGTCGGGATTTGAACCTCAGCCCTTCTGGTAGGAAGGCGACAGTCCGCACCATTGAGTACTGTTGCTCATCAGCGCATCATCGCGGGCGGGGAGGGGACGAGAGCGCTCCCACTGCGAAGTGCGACCACTTATCGTCGTCCGTCTTGCTTGTCCATGTGTATACTGTATCACATTTTTTGGACCAAGTATATTTTCTATTCAGACCAGCGCCTACTTTATTCCAAAATACACACAGACACATACGCAACAGTAACCGACGCTTATTTAGATTCATATGTATGAAGAAAAAAAAATTTCCATATTATAACTAGATAGACACTCAAATAAATACTTTTCTTTCTTTCAATTTTATTTATATGTATTGATTATTATAAATGTGTTATTTTTTTCTTTAGGGAGAACGACGAAGACATAGGCATGGGTGATGTTGATGACCGTGTAAGTACTTATTTGACGATAATTGGTCGTATTTTTTATTTTTTGGTTGAAAACCAAATGTTCGTGTTTTAGGACTCTTGACCTGCTCTTATCGTATATATTCAGATTTTCTCATTATAGTATAAAGTTAAATTAACCTATTAAACTCCGGAAATCCAGACACAATAGGAAATCTATCGTATCATTGGCGGCCAAAGGGTTACTGAACAATCAAACTTTTCTAAACGCCTGGGAATATGACCTGCCTACTTCCACTTCAGTTTGCTGATTCTACGAGCAAGATCTAATATAAATGTGAATGTCCGTTTGTTTGTCAGACTTTCACGCGAAAACTGTAGAACCGATCATCATAAAACTTTACACACAAATTCTTAGAGGTATAGGAAATAATGCAGATACGTTTATTTAAAAAAATACGAAAGATAACAATGTTAACAATATCTCAAAATTAGCTACTCTCAGCAGTTTAGTAATGAAGCTCACATATTTAGTAACCGTTGCCCCGAATGCGAGCGAAACTACAGGCAAAAGCTAGTATTGATCATCATCATCATCATCATTACAGCCTGAAATGTCCACTACTGAACGAAGGCCTCCCCTAATGATACCACGCGGGCTGATCCCCAGCAGTGGACATCCATTGCTACCCGCCACCTTAACCAGGATGGATATACGAAAAAAAATAATAACTTAATATCTAGGTGAAAGAGGTGACTCCAAACCCTGAACCGGCGGACCCTGTGCGTGACTTCTTCAATCGTTTAGCCGGTGCTGATGGACAAGTCGACTGGCAAGAGCTCAAAGAGATCCTCGACTACGCCATGAGAGAAGGTAAATGTCACTTTCATATACACAATTAACATATACGAACACACACATAAATATTCACAAACACAATCGCACGCACAAACTCACACATACACACAAACACACGCACGCACGCTTTAGTCGGAGAGCCGGCCTTATTTATTTAAGGACAACCAACATAACAAATCATGATATCATTCACAATTTTTCACATATGTTTTTTTTGTATATAGTGTGAGAAACCTTATAACTAAAGGTCGACACGCCTGATTTTACCCGCATTACGAACGTGAGACGACCACAATCAAAGGACGCAAAAAAAATACCTTTGATTGTCGTCGACATTTAATTTTTTTAATATGGTTTTTCAGACTATATTCAATTATTCATGTATCTGATCAGGCCGGCTCTCAGACTACTTATTTTACCAGTCACAGTTGATAGAGGATTCAGGTTACCTTAGATCGATTGGTTATTGCTCACACACAAACAGAATCAGCATATTTTACAATTAAGTTTTTATTTTATGTTTTTATTATACTTAATGCTTAGTTTAGTTTGAATTAAATGTCAACTCTTCAATTCACACACACTCCTATACAACGTAGTAACTTTCAAATAA
The DNA here is from genome assembly GCA_019425675.1 of Leucinodes orbonalis. Classification (NCBI taxonomy): domain Eukaryota; kingdom Metazoa; phylum Arthropoda; class Insecta; order Lepidoptera; family Crambidae; genus Leucinodes; species Leucinodes orbonalis. Next base: position 22,221 of record PQWD01013832.1, on the reverse strand, counting down.
ATTAGTCTCAGGTAAAAAATCCTGTCGCAAATTTTTGTTGCGAAACGTTTGCCAGTCCGTAAGGCTAAACCGATATTTATAAAATTGTGTATTTTTTATATTCAGTATGTCTGGAAATCGTTTTGATTATAAGTGGTTTTCTTTAATGCCACTATCTGATAACAGTGGTACGCCCCAGTTATTTTAGGACTTTTGTTTTTAAAACTAGAAGATAATTTTTTTTCATCAGTGGTAGTAGTATCTTTACTATCATTAAATAGACATTTAAAATATATTGAATATTATCAAAACAACGTTTGTTGAACAGCTGTAGTTATATTTGTTTACATTTTAAAAATATCATTATGACACTTATTAAATGTTAATACAGAAAAATTCAATTACGGCTCGCCATCTCTTAGTTTCTCTGTGTTTAATTGAAATCAGAGAATCTGTTAATTATTTTAAATGCATACCCGCGACGTGTTTTATTATTTGCCTAATGATAACAATTATTAAAAAATATATATAATGATGCTTTATTTATTAATGTGATGACAGTTTTTGGAAAAATAATATTTTTGTTTTTTTGTCCTATTTATAATGAGTTTCGTCCTTATAACATTATCTTATATCGCAAAATAGCTAGTGAAATTACTGGGCTTAAGACACCTAACGTCTCTCTTCTAAGTTATATATATATATTGGATATTAAATAACTGTGCGCTGACATAGCTATAAGTTTATTTAGCCTCAATAATAATAAAAAAGCAATATGTATTAGTATATTATGTTAAATTACAATTAGTATAGGGTAAACTACCCAAAAAGATTTTTTATGCCCATTTTTGAGCTTTCATTGTGAATCGCTTATTGTGCCATGTTAAAGCTGCTTTGTGTCGTTATTTTTTGCGAACCGTGTGATGATATTGTGTATGTAAGTATAATTATAAATAAAAACAATAACTTTTACATTGATTNAAGTTATATATATATTGGATATTAAATAACTGTGCGCTGACATAGCTATAAGTTTATTTAGCCTCAATAATAATAAAAAAGCAATATGTATTAGTATATTATGTTTAAATTACAATTAATATAGGGTAAACTACCCAAAAAGATTTTTTATGCCCATTTTTGAGCTTTCATTGTGAATCGCTTATTGTGCCATGTTAAAGCTGCTTTGTGTCGTTATTTTTGCGAACCGTGTGATGATATTGTGTATGTAAGTATAATTATAAATAAAAACAATAACTTTTACATTGATTTGTAGTTGTAGAAGGTGGCAATATATATTTACATACTGTGTTTTATATAAGAATGTTGTATGATTAACATATTCAAATTTTATGTTAACCAAAATTGTTTATAATCTTAATTAATATATATTGTCATCTTAGTTTTTATTTATTTTGCTATTAATAATAAGTCGTTACGTTACGTCTGATATTATTTTGCGGATTTTTCGTTTTATTTCATTATGTTTTTAGTCATAGTGTTTAACTTAATTAATATTTCAATTATATTATAATGCCTATAAGCATGTCTAACAACTGTTTGATTTGTGTTATTTTTAAAATATAATATAATGGACAATCTAGGCTAGTTCTTTATAATGTTAGAAAAAAACAATTAAATATAAATAAATAACAATCTCTCGCTGCCCACTTCCCCGTAAAACCGGCCATCAGTAGTCGGTAAGAAATCAGGACTCTAATCCATCTGCTCAAAATGTGCCACCCCCCTAAGTCTCTGGTATTTAGTTGCCTGTACTAGGTGAAGGGTTAATGATGTACAGCTGGCCGTTGCAGCTTGGCTACAACATTATCAAAACTAAACGTTTAAATTATAATATGAGTGTAGTTATAATATCCTTCCGATCCTGTATTAGTTGACATTTTTTATATTCGGTATTGCCATAAGGTTGAGTTTCAATTTCGTCTGAACTAACTGTCATATTATTAGCGCGATATTGACCAAATAGTGTAGTAGCGTTATCGCTGTCAAAATTGGAGCGTCGTTGGGTCAATGGTGTGGACTGTTGCCTTCCGATCAGGAGGGTGCAGGTTCAAATCCCGCCACGTACTAATTAATTTTCGAAAAATACATGTAAGTTATCCGACGCTCTTACGCTGAAGGAGAACATCGTGAGGAAGCCTGCGCACGCCTGCGAAGAGATTCAAAGGTTGTGCGTAAAGTCGTCCAATCCGCACTGGGCCCGCGTGGACGACTAAGGCCTAATCACCCTGTACGGGTAGGCTCGTGCCCCTCGGTGGGGACGTTTAATGAGCTGATGATGATAGTGTATGTAGTCCTTGTATACGCAATACATGGTAACAATATCGGTTAGAGCTGGCCATGAGTCGCGGTGGGGCGTTCGACGGTGGGGGGACGTCTCCTCAGCCGCAGCAAAGCTGCCTGGAGCAGATCCTGTGTGCGCTATGCACACCCATCTGCAAGGAGCTGGGGGTGGACCTGCAGGCGGTGCAGCAGGAACAGGTGCACCTCAACCAGCCGCAATCGCAAGGTACCAATGATATTCTGTATAAGTAAACCTATTAAGTATGTCAAATGAAGCTTTCACTAGGTGGTAGACTCGATACTGAGTCTAATAGATAGGTACCACCGCAGTGCCAGATATCATCCCGTGAAACAAGAGTGTTATGCACTTTTGTGTTTCGGGATGAGGGCACTGTAGCTAGTGGAATTACCGGGTATGGGAGACCTAACAGCTGTTGTCTCGGTGACGGGCGCAGTGCGGCATTGATGGAGGATAATAACTGTCTGTCAGTTGTTGGTCTCCTTCAATGCATCTCTGTCATGGTCTCGCGTATCACTTACCATCAGGTGAGCGTCCAGACCGTCCTGTACACTTATAACATAAAAAAAGCTACCACCACAGGTTTGGACCGTAGTAAAAGACCTAACATCTGTTGTCTCGGGTAACGGGCGCGATGCGGCATTGATTGAGAATAATAACTGTTTATTCATAATACAAAGTTAACAAAAACGAATAAATATACTCATATCCTTTTTTTACAGACATGTTCATGCACACACATGTTTGTACTGTTTGTTTATTATCTAGAACCAGTGCATTAAATGACTTAATAATAAAATTCAATAACTTTTTTAAATGGAAGTAAAAAATACCAAATTGTTATAAGATTATAAAATATTCATCATAGAGTAGAAACTGTAACATACTTTTATCAATAAATCAAATATTTAATACTAATTTATGAGATATTTCTTTTTTTCAGGTTGCTCAGCTCATCGTCTGCATGCGATTATTTACTCTAAGTTATTATTTTATAGAAATGGAGGCGGACATGTTTAAAATGTCCGTTTTTGATTAATACACATTTTAGTATGTAAGATTTTATTTTCTCTTTTGTTTATTATATTTCAGGTTGTCGTCGATGAAAATGTTTACTTAAATTTTATGTTTATAAATGTTAAATTATGTGTTTATGTGTATTTTTAATTATGATATTAAAAATATATGTAAGACATTTCACAATATGTTTTCTAAGCTTAACGTTGCAACTAACACCATCAATGATGATATTGTCAATGATAATGATGACATCATCATTGGAAGCTTTACTGTCGGCATGTGTACATAAGGCACGTCTATGAAAGCACTCAAAATGGGCGTTTTAATTAATATATTACTGTTCATACTGTTGTCACCTCCATTTCCATAAACTAAGTCATGTAATTAAATATCATAGTTATTTTTTATGCATATTGTTGTTTGCTATGGTATTTAATTACGTTATGCAAAAAGCGCCATGGAGAAATAATTTCGTGATTTGAGAGTGGATTTTATGTATTAAGTATGAGAAATTTTATATACAAATTATTTTAATAAAGACAACAGGTTTACGGGAATTTGGGGATCAAATCCGTGGTTTAATTAAGACTTCACGATATTATTGCTAGTTTAAGTTCTTGAACTAGATTTTTATTAGGCTTAGGGCCTACAATACCCTAAACCGGTTTCAAGTTTCACTATGGAATGTCCTTAAGATCGTTGCATACCACTTTAAGGCTGAGAGACTAACTTACAAAACAAATTATATAAGGAAAAGACATTCAAAGAAAGAAAATACATTTTAAACCACAAAATTAACATTACAAGACAAGAACAGTACAAAACAATTAAAACGGGCATAAAAGACGCTAAATACAAAGACGAACAAAAGAAAACAATGTGAAATAAAAAAAACTAATCACCGAGTAACCATTAAAAAAGAAAATAATATAAAATTTTGTGGTCAAAAGACTGTCACACCATGTCAATTAAGCTGAGAATCAACAAAAAACTTGCTATTAAGACCAAAAGTGAAACCATCTTGCAAATATAAAACAACTTATATCCACAAAAATTATTTCTTCTGGCGCTTCACATTAAATCGACGTCTCATTTTTCACTATTAAACCATGTGAACTGAAATTTCAGAGCTGAAAGGCCAAGGGTTCTCAAAGGATGTCTGTCGCAGCATGATCGCTATGTTGGATAAAGACGCTCGGGTGGACTCGGCTTTGAAGAGTTCAAGACACTGGATAGATTTGCGCAACTGGCGAGTGAGTATCAGACTTAATATCATTAACTGTTTTTATGTATATCTTCAACCTATTGCAGTCCACTGCTGGACATTGATCTCCCCCATTTTGCGCCAGATACCCCAGTCCTCCGCTTTCTCCTATTTTTTTATTTAGTTTCTAAATACAAAGAACAATAATTTACTTATTTCCATACTTTGAAACAACTGTTTCAAAGTTTGGCAATTAGTTCTTCTTCTCGTACATGAGGATATTGTCTTATTCAAATATAGAGTATATTATTCAATATGTATCATGCCTTAATTATTTCAGTTTTTAATAAACATTTGTTTTAACCGAAAAGCATAAGATATATCCAATCTTTTCAATTCTCTCCTGACTGCTTCATGATCATTATTACTTTACTCAGCATTGTGGTGGGGCGTGGTGGTTTACGCCCATCTCCCATACTGATGCGAGAAAGCTTGTGCAGTGGGCCGTTATATGCTGATGAAGATATATGTTCATCATCAGCCTATTAAACGTCCTCACCGAGGGGCACAAGCCTACCCGTACGAGGTGTACAGACAGGTCTTAGCGGGCCCAGTGCAAATTAGACGACTTCACGCACAACCTCTGAATCACTTCGCAGGCGCGTGCGCAGGTTCCCTCACGATGTTTTCCTTCACCGTAAAATAGTCGATAACGTACATATAATTTCGAAAATTCGAAAACACATTAGTACGTGTCGAGATTTGAACCTGCCGTAACATATTGGTACGTGGCGGGATTTGAACCTGCCAGATAGAAAGGCAACAGTCTACACCATTAAGCCACCGACGCTCTACATATCATCATCATCATCATTACAGCCCAATTATGTCCACTGCTGAACGAAGGCCTCCCCTAATGATTTCCACGCGACCGATCCTTGCAGTTTGACACCATCTGCTACCGCCACCTTAACCAGATCATCCGTCCATCTGGTTGGGGGTCGGCCTACACTTTATATATTACGTTATATTTTATATTACATATATTTTACGTTAATGTAAAACAGGCGGTGTTCCGACTATATGACACTGAAGGCCGTGGAGCTATTCCAGCGCACATCTCCGAGACGCCCTCCACTCCGCCGGGTACACGGTCAACGCTCACGTGCTTAACGTCCTCGCTCACAGGTACGTTCCGGACCTCAAGTTAATCCTATTTTTTATTTCTTCACAGAGTACTCATAATAACAAAAGTTTATTTTCTACCAAATTGTGCAACAGTTTATCGGCGGCTTTACTTAGCTTAACTACATTACGATACTTTACAAAGCAATGAATTAAAATTGTAATTGTATAGCAATGATGTAAAAAGTATAGATTCGTGATATGCTCTCAAAATAACCGAAAAGTGTTCCGAATGCAGCGACAGCACACATACACATATTTCGAATGAGCGTACATTTACCTAAACAAAGAGCCTAAATGTATTCTCTTGGCGGTTCGTTTTGAGGCACGGCTGGAGTATCTACCTTTATATATACAGAATATCATTGTTTATGATGATGATATTTGTGACAATTTGCAAATTTTTGACGTCCATGCTTTGTTTTTTTGTTATGGATTATGTCTGAAAAAAAAAATGTGGACTTCTATCACTTAAATATAGGTTTTGAATACAGTCCGTAGATCGTAATTTAATTGTATTTTATTAACCTGTATTTGTGGGAGTAGCCCACAAATTATTATAAAAAAGCTTTAGTTAGCACCGTACAACTACTAAAATCAAGATACCCTGTGTAACAGGTACGGAGGATCCGACGGGTACATACAGTTCGACGACTTTATTATGTGCGCAGTAAGGCTCAAAACAATGATCGGTGAGTTTACACTCTACTTATAAATACTAATATTGTGAGTGTGTGATTCTACGTAAAATATAATGAACCAAATTGGAGGAAACTTCACAGTACCTACAGTAGTAGGTTAAAGCAGAATAACACATAGACTACAATAATTCGTATTTCTTTTGTATAATTTAGCCCTAATATAATATGAAGTAAATTAGAAAAAAAATTAAGTACATAAATACAATGTAAATATTTAAAATGATCTTTTACGAAACATGGCTGACGAAAATTATTTGCAGTCCACTGCTGTACATAGGAATCCCTATTATGTATCTCAACATCATCTGTTCAACAAAGGTAGACCTCGGTCACCGGCATGGTTACAATAATCTCACTTATGTATTACACCTGCCCAAGCGTGGTGGGTTACAGCCCAATGTCCCCATAGTTTATGCTGTGCGGAAGGCCTGTGTCTTGCAGTGGGCCGTAATAGGCTGATGCAGCAGTTATGCGCTATGTGTATCTGATCTGATAGTTGTGAAAGACGTTGAAATTTACCAGATATAGGTGCTGAGATTGTCACAAATTAGCAACTGCGTTGAGATACCATTTTCGGCATCTTTGATGTATTATATTTTTGTATTATTTATCGCGTGACTGCTAACATTTAGTAAATGAAGAAATGTTCCCATCATTATATCAGCCAAATCTATTTACGGACTTCTGCTGGGCTCAACATCTTATTTCTGGATGGGATCTCGAAACAACTTCCCAGACTGCTCCAAAGCTAGTTCATAGATTTTATACAATATCCCCTTATGAGCAGTGCTTTTTATTCCCTTCCTAATTATAATAATAAATCCTTATAAGTAGTGTTAGACGGAAATGAAACGACCAACGCTACCCATCCCTAATCAATTGAAGAGTGATGTCACGTCACTAATATCTCTCTCTTGACATTAGCATTGTACGCGGGAAACAGTCATATTGTAACACTAAGATTTAATCTATCAATAAATATTGTTTAAACTTGAAAGAATCATTTAATAGTAGATATAACTCGTAATTTGTTTTGCCTGGAAGAGATCCCTTAAAACGCGAAAACCCAAAACGGAAAATTGCCCTTTGAATGTTTTGTATGTTTGATTGTATAATGTTATTATAATACCAAAGAGTATACAATTAAAACGTACCAATGCGAACAGCGAACAATGAACCCCTGGAAAATCTGGAGCGCGAGATGCAGTGGAATCCGTGAGGGGACACCAGCGAGCACGGAAGTATGGAAATGACTCGCAGGGCAATGTACGGACACGATATGATTGCTATATTCAATGTATCACTAGGTGGTAGACTCGGCACTGAGTCGTCTAGGCAGGTACCACCGCAGTGCCAGATATCGTACCGTGAAACACGAGTGTTATGCACTTCTGTGTTTCGGGATGAGGGCACTGTAGCTAGTGAAATTACCGGGTGATATCTGTCGTCTCGGGTGACGGGCGCAGAATAGTGTTGACGGAAAATAATGACTCATGATCAGCTCATTAAACGTCCCCACCGAGGGGCACGAGCCTACCCGTATAGGGTGATTAGGCCTTAGTCGTCCACGCGGGCCCAGTGCGGATTGGACGACTTCACACACAACCTTCAAATCTCTTCGCAGGCGTGCATGAAGGTTTCTTCACGATGTTTTCCTTCACCGTAAGAACGTCGGATAACGTACATATATTTTCGAAAATTCGAAAACACATTGGTACGTGTCGGGATTTGAACCTCAGCCCTCCCGGTAGGAAGGCGACAGCATTGAGCCACCGACGCTCATAATAATGACTACTGTCATTAATTTCCTTCAACACTGTATCTGTAATGGTCAGGCTCATCTGTCATGTCAAGTGATACTACTTACCACCGCAGGTGAGCGGGCTGACCGTCCTGTTCACTTAGTGACACAGATGATGATTGTGAATTCTAGTTTTCGTTACTTTCCGTTCAATGAGAAAAAATAAAATATCGTGTACTTACACTGCCGTTTGTAATATTATTTGCGACGGTACTTAATATTAATGAAAAATCTCCAAAGTTTACTAAAATTAAGTACTTTTAATTTGAGTGTGAAATATTCAATGAAAAACTGTTCGCAAATAATATATTTCATTATTTATATGGGCTTTTCAGGTTCACTAATTCACGTCTAACACTTTCTTGTATGTAAAATGTGTGGTGGGCCGATAACGATTTACTGTAGATATATTTGCAATATCTATTTGCTAATAAGCTGTTTAAAATAAATTTACATAGGTATTGCAAATTAAGCTGAAAATTTAAAGCGTTTTAGTTTGAAAGCAGATGTATAGTAAAAGAATAAATATCAATGAAGTATTTTTGTTATTTTTTTAATATAGTAAACTTATAAAGAATGTATAAAGAGTAAATTATGCTAGATTACTTGACCATTTAACAGCAGTATAATATCTTAAAGTATATTTGCTTCACTTAATATGTCGATTAATGCCATATATATTCATTTGTTGATTATTTTCATCTCTTGATTAAGTAGATTTTCATTAAACTCATGGGGTCGAAAAGCTTTTTGAATTCCGTACAGAGCAAAATCTTTCAACACATAACGACGCCATTTTGTAGAAGATCCAAAAAACACATACTTGATTTAACCATATTATAATTAAGCTTTCAACATCAAAATTCATACATAAAAAATGATACAAAGATTGATAATTAAAAGCACAAATATAAAACGTAATCGGTCCAACCGTCATAAGCTTTATCAGCACGATCGCAGCGCCATCTAAGGCAAGACACTAATACTAATTCTCAATATTTCAGATACATTCAAAGGACGGTCATCGGGTGGCGACTATGCCACGTTCTCACTCGAAGAATGGCTGAATCGCACAGTGTACTCATAAGCATGCCTACAACACGCCTTATTGTATCCTAAATATTACCTATAACCGATTTTTTATATACTCGGTTGTCTTTATACTTATAAATTTTCGTAATAAGTTAGTAATAAATATCACGTGATCCCCGAAATTACTAGAATACTGTGGTGCGTTATTATTTGCTTTAAAAGATATCGACACAATATATTTGTTTGTACAGTGCAATATATGTTATGTACATTAAGCTGTTAATTGTATCTAAGTCACAAATAACTTAATGGATGTCGTGAAACTTAAATACTTAATCGGATTTTGAATACGGGTATAAAATCATTAATATATTTACATTTGATTGATAATATTACTGATTAATTATTGTAAAATAATCAATGATTAGAATCCTATAACATTGTTTTTTGTTACTCAACAACAAGTCTAAATTTATTAGTTGTCATATTTATTGTTTACAACAAGGAATTCCCTATATAATTAGACTTTAATTATATCAAAGCCAAATATAATAGACTCGAATTTTGTCAAATTCAAAACCAACGTCCATAATGTATACAAATTAACATATAATTAACAGTAAGAGAGAGCAGTATTTTTTTATCCACCGATGTCTCATTCCAAGGTTTTTTTACTTTCATTTTACTCAATTTGGTCGTTTTGTTGGCGGTTGTTATATTTTGCCCACCAACTGTTTAGTAACTGTGCGATTAGCTGCCTATATATGCTTCCCGTTTATGTGTTTAAATAATATATATTACATGATTCTAATGTGTACTGTTGCATTGACTTGTGCATTTTTTGTAATTTTATTCGTATTTGTAACAATTTTGATTATTTTGTTATTCTGAAATATTATGAGATCTGATATAAATATGTTTTCATTTATTTTAATGTGTGTTTTTTTGGGGTATTGTATGTTTAATAGTTACCTATTATTACCTATTACTACTTTTCGGGACCCAAAATAATTGTGGTTCTTTGTTCTTGTATATAAAACAACTTTTGTATAGTCAAATAATTTGCTTTCTTCGAAAGTTATTTTTGTAGTGTTAATGATATATCTAATATTGATACGAGGATGTTGCTTTTTGCTCATTAAGGGATTAAAAAAGGGTATTTGAAAAATGTGTATAGATTGATATCATTGTGCAGTATATGAAATACACTTAAATACCCACAACTTAGTTAAAACGTAATATTTTGGTTAGCAAATAGTTCATACTAGTTGGCATAGGTAGATCGGAAAAATAAAAGACATTTAAGAATTTAATGCAGTTGTTTCTTTATAAGAAAATGCTTGTCATATGTACTTAAAATTATGCCCTAATATAGGACAACGGCTTACAATCGTGATTCCAATTTCAAATGCAAGAAGTTGTATATTGTAGCCGCTTTTCTCTGCCTAGTATGTTTATATTAATTCAATACCTAAAAATGATATGTTAATAACCATTAAAGGACTCTTGCATAAATATTTTTACGTATTTTGAACCAAATGTCATTGTATATACGAAACCCAATGGAAGTTGTTTCTCCAGATATAGGGTTAAACTCAAAACAGAGTCTAGTTCTAAGATCGGTATCACATAAGTTCACACTTTTAAGTAGCGGCTTGAACACAAAACTTAAAATTAACCGAGTTCCTCACGGTCATAAATCACGGTCACCTTTTTCTTCTTTTGCTTATTTCAATAGGCAGACAAAAAAGACCTTATTCCAAAAGGGTAACGGCAGATTATTTGGCGTCATCGGAAACGCCGAGCGTATGAGCCACGACCTCCTTCCTGAGAGGTTTCACTTGCACGCTGACGCATTTCGACGGACGAACAACCAAAGTAGCGCCACCTATTGAGAAATTTATCATTTAAATAATGCAAATATTGTTTATTTATTTATTTGGGAAACAATACAGTTTCACTTGTAAATAAAAATAAAATTACAGAACTCTGTAGTCTCTACAACTTGATGTTCCATTAACGGAGCAATAATAAATATCCACTGACATTCACACAGCGCCATCTAGCCCCAAATTAAGCGTAAAATCTGTAGTATGGGTACTAAACAACGAATAAATACGTAGGTACTTGTATACTTTTTTTTGTAAAATACATATAATATGTAGAAGCACCCAGACCAATACAAATAGACATGTTCATGCACACAAATGTTTGTACTGCCCGGGGATCGAACCCGGAATCCTTGGATATGTAGCCGACGTCTCAACCATTACACCAAATGGGTCGTCAGATTATTATTACCGCGAGTCAAAATAACTGAAGCCACAGATGCTTAAAAAAAATATTTTATTTAAAAAATTACAAATATTAATACTTTTAATTTACAAAGGTTAAAACTAAACTAAGGTTAATGTAATAATGGTTGAAATATATAACATACAATTATTTTTAACCCATTGAACGCCGGGATCTCAGACTTCAGTAATTTAGACTGGCGCCCAACGTGGGGAAAAAAAATTTTAACCTTAAATTATAAGTATTAACATTAGTTGTAATTTAAAAATATTTTTTTTTATACATCAGTTATTTTTACTTGCGTATCATGTAAATAATACGAACCAACAACAGTCCCGTCCAAGGCAATCGCCTGCTCGTACTTCTCAACCGGGATATGAATCCGCATCATGTTGTAAACCCGCGACGAGCGGGTCGCGCGGATGGCGCACGCTCGCTTCATAAATGGTGCCATCACTTCAGGCTTCGGTAAGTACGGCTCGCCGTATATCTAGATAAGATAATATAAAAAACAAGCGATGAACAAGCTCGTAATTGTAGATACCTCGCTTATAAACCTAAAAATTTTAGGACTAACTTGGGTCACTTTCAACCATTAATAGGATTCAGAAACAATTTAGTCAATTATCACGCTCGCATAGCGATAAACTCAATTTGTCATATTCACAGCGCAAGTTTAAGTCTACTTTGCTGGCACTAGCTGCCAGTAATGAGTAGAATAATGTTAATGTAAATTTTAAATTAAACGATTTCAAGCGTTCTGTCTGTCGACTCATTATTTGGTTGTGCATGCCGTGGCAGCCTTTAACTAAAGCAACACTACAATAATGTATTTATAGATATAAGTTTATAATTGTATGGTGTTTGTTTTGTTGGCTGTCCTAAATAAATAAATTAATTAAACTGAAACCTAAAATCAACAATAAACTAACTAAATGCACAATCGCGAAGAAATATCAACTAAAATATTATGTCAGAGCCGCTGGACAAACACATTGTCTTTTGTTATATTAATGACATAAAATTATTCATTTAAATTTTGACCTTAAGGCGTCATTAAAAGGATCCAAAATCAAACGCACGAGCATACTACTGTCATTATGACATGTAGCGAGCGATGTGATTACGAATGAAAATTCTGCCCAATTGACGCGATTGGCAGACTTTTGTTTATTGTTTATGTATGGGTATAAGCGGTAACCCACTTTATTGGTGGGTGTTAACGACTACCATCCTAAGATTGTGACCGGGGCCGACGGCTTAACGTGCCCTCCGTCATCATCATCAGCTCATTACCACCGAGGGGCACGAGCCTACCCGTATAGGGTGCATTGGCCTAGTCGTCCACGCGGGGCCCAGTGCGGGTTGGACGACTTCACGCATAACCTTTAAATCTCGTCGCATGCATGGTTTCCTCACGATGTTTTCCTTCACCGTAAGAGCGTCGGATAACGTACATGTAATTTCGAAAATTGTAAAACACATTGGTACGTGGCGGGATTCGAACCTCTGCCCTCCCGGTAGAAGGGCAACAGTCCACACCATTGAGCCACCGACGCTTGCCCTCTGTAGCAAGAAATAATCTTTAATTTTTTACAACCATGTGATTCGGCCTACAATGCCCTAACCAAACTGGGGAAATTCGCACAAATTAACAACTTTAACAAATCGATCGTTAATAAGAAATAAAACATTACTCACCCTCAAAATATGTACTTTCTGCTTGTTTTGCGGTGTGAAGTTATTCGCTACAATTTGTCTTATCATCTGAAACAAAGTAAAGTAATTATTTATTTAAAAAATATATTTTATACAAAATAGACTATACTAGTTGTTCCCCGCGGTATAACATATTCTCCCGCAGTAAAACATAACCTAAAATCAATTCATTAAGTCACGATAAAGCGCACAGCTCAGGCTACCTTTCACAACACTGCACGTCACTATATTTTTCTTTGTTAGTTGAGATTCGCGGTATACACTCATAGAACGTAAGTGTTACGGACAGACGCGATGTTACAGTGATTTGTTGTGATTTGACAATGGAAAGTGCGTTTTAAGTTTAAGGTGTTTTATTCTCGTCGCTAAGAGTAAGGTTTTTTCATGTTATACTTATACAGGACTGTCCAGACGCTAACCTGATGGTATGTAGGTAATACACCTGACCATGACAGAGCAGCATTGAAGGAGACCAACAACTGATAAACAGTTATTATCCTTCATCAATGCCGCACTGCGCGCGTCACCCGAGACAACAGATGTAGGTCCCTTATACCCGGTAATTCACTAGCTACAGTGCTCTCATCCCGAAACATGAAAGTGCATAGCACTCGTGTTTCACGGGATGATATCTGGCACTGCGGTGGTACCTACCTAGACGACGGTATCAAGTCCACCACCTAGTAAATTGTTAATACATTAGAAAATCTACTGTTTCTGTTGGATATAACTGTTGTGTATACTAATGACAGTAATCTGGATATAATTTCGATTTGTTTTTAAATGCGCTAACAGTAAACTTTTCGCTCATATTTTATGTTTTATGGTAGGATTTCAATTATTCCATTACACTTATTCTACTATCTTATAAAGATTTTAAACATTAACATTAAAACTTGTTCTGAAACCGCAAATTTACAGTTCGATTGGAAAGTGACAAAAATACTAGAATTGAGTAAATTAATATTATAATTAATAGTAAATAAATATTCCACTAACATTCACACAGCGCCATCTAGCCCCAAGTTAAGCGTGAAGCCTGTATTATGAGTACTAAACAACGGATAAACATACTTATATACTTTTTTTTTACAAATACATACATATTATACATAGAAACACCAGACCATTACAAACAGACATGTTCATGCACACAAATGTTTGTCAGTACCCGGGGATCGAACCCGGAACCCTTGGTGTTGCAGCCGACCTCTCAACCGCAACACCAAATGGGTCGTACTACTATATTAGTAGTAGAGTAAATAGTACAATTAAGGCCCTGTTTGTGATTAATAAATGAATAAATATATTACTCAGTGCATAAGGGGTTAAAGATAAAGTTCGTTTACAATCACTTACCATTGGTAGGTATGGCGCTGTTGCCATTAAAGCCTCCCTCACTCTCTTCCGCGCCACACCTTCGGGCGAATCCCCTAGCGACTTTGTTTCCAGCTGGGATATATGCCGTCTCACCTACGTCAAGAGAGAAAACATCATCATCATCAGCTCAATAAACGTCCCCACCGAGGGGCACGAGCCTACCCGTATAGAGCGTATTGGCCTTAGTCGTCCACGCGGGCCCAGTGCGGATTGGACGACTTCACGCGCAACTTTTGAATCTCTTCGCAGTTGGAGCAGACGAGTTCTGGAGTAAAGCCCGCGTCTGACCTTCAAAATGTACAGTGATGATCTCCAACCCGCCTGACAAGCTTTAATATAGAAATACCCTTTACCATAGTAACCTAAGTCCAGCAGTGGACTCTTACTTTTAAGGATAAATCAATTACATAATAAAAATACCTTTTTGATAATCCTGTCCGCATATTTACTGGCCACCCTCGATATTTCCGAGTTAGGTTTCCTGCTCTCAACTGAAGGAAAAGCACAGAAATAGTATTTGCTCTAGAAAAAAAAATTATTTATGTCATACATAAGTGTCAATTCCGACAATTTACTGTAGAATCTGGCCGGCTTCAAGGCAAGAGTGAATAGGCTGTTTCTAGGCAGGCATGATCCATCCTAGGCCACATCATCACTTACCATCAGGTGAGATTGCGGTCAAATGTCCGTCAAAAAAAATGGTACAATAAAAAATAATAATAAATTAAAGCACTAAAACCTTCTCCTGAATGTTACAAATACTTTATCAAAAACCGCATCGAAATCGCTTCAGCCAAACGCGAGATAATTGCGGACAAACATACATACATACTAACAGGTCTAACCCTCTTTTTTTGAAGTCGGTTAAAAAGTAGAAAGGCCTCCGGCCCGATGGACCGACGACTTGCGGAAGGTCGCTGGTGGAGAATGGATGAGGAAAGCGGAGGACCGGGATATCTGGCGCAAATGGAGGAGACCTATGTAGCAGTGGACTGCGATAGGTTGAAGAGAGAGAAAAGTGCAATACTTACCAGAAACTCGTAATCGATGGTCGGCTCAGCCGGTAAAGCCGACAGCTCGTGTTCCAACACTTGGGTGCGAGGAGTCCCGGCAGCGTCCTCCACGCGGTGGAGGGTCGACAGCACCAGCTGGAAGTCCGCGAAATGGGGATGCGCTTTCCTTTTAAAATTAAAGTGGGTGGACGGCCCCCATCTGGTGTTAATAATGAAAATGAAAGTGTTTTATTCAGTTTAGGTCCAACACTTATGAATGTCAAATGAAGCTACTGGTTCGGACGGCAGTTTTCCACTGAAAACAATCCAGCAAGAAATTCAGAGGTCACTCTTTTTAAAAAAAATGTTTTTTTGTACAGAAGATAGTATTTGTTATCAAAAATTATATAAAGCAATTATATTCACAATTTTTATCTATTCAGTTATAGTTAAGATATATAATCCACTGACACTCACACAGCGCCATCTTGCCCCATTAAGCGATAAGCTTGTAGTTAGGGTATAAACAAATGATAAACATACAATTTGTTTTTTGTACTCAAACGGTAGTCAATGTTATGGTTGAGATGTCGGCTACTACACCAAGGGTTCGATCCCCGGGCAGTACAAACATTTGTGTGCATGAACATGTCTGTTTGTATCGGTCTGGGTGTTTTTTTTTAATATGTATATATTAAAAAAAATGTGGCGCGAGCTGTATTTATTTATTATTTTTTTAAGATTTTAAATTTCAGGTTTTGTATTTGTTTTTGTATACATTTTCTTAATCATCTTGGTATTGTAATTTTATTTATTGTAATTTTAACATTGCATATACCTAATGTACCATATAAATGTGTTTTGTCAAAATTCAATTTGGATGTAAAACCACCATTGTTTGTAAAATTATTAAAAAAAATTTTTGCTTAATAAAATTGCGCTATGCATTGCAAAATCAGTATTTGCTATCGCGGCAAATGAAATACTCGTACATCATCCAGTGCACCCTTAGCCCTTTTGTAGCTAATCTAGCACTTTTTGCATAGGTGAACTCCTTTTTTAACGATTTAGCCCGATAAAAGCAATCTAGCTTTTTTCATTGTCTTGAAAATATTACCAAATTATGAAGATTCGACATGCTAACAGGTACTTTTTGTTTATTTCGTGTTTCATGATAACGTTTTTTAACCGCTCTAAAAAAACGGCAATGACATGATTATCAGCATTTTTAGAACAGAAAAATTTGATGCTCAATGTAGCCCTATCTAGCTCTTTTTAGCTTCTCAAAAAGGCCTTTTTAAAACTGAGGTGGCAAACTGACATCATGAGTGAACAGTCAAATACTGCATATATTGTGCCTTTGTATACGACACCCTAACCGCACTTACCTGTAAATCTTGCTGAGTTTGAAACTCGACTCGATAGCTTCTTTATTTGTATCCCATGTCCTTCAGGCGAAATAACACTGTCTGAAATATTCATAAATATATTTACAATGAGATAGTCAATATACGACGACCCATTTGGTGTAATGGTTGACCTCGGCTATTACACCAAGGGTTCCGGGTTCGATCCCGGAAGTACAAACATTTGTGTGTATGAGCCGACGTCTCAACCATTACACCAATTGGTCGTCACCTAATATTCCGCAAAGGAAGCATATAGCATACCTCAGAAAGCTCCTGAAGCAGCTTGTTATTGGTCTTCTTCTGAGGCTATAAAGTCCCGTGTACTTGCACACAATCTCTTCCATCAGGTCTTTATGTGTGTTGGTCACTGTCTAAATAAAAATCACAAGATTATGATCATAGATTATAGATCATCATAGTATACAAAAACAATACTACTTTTTTAATCCCGTAGTGAGAATGTGTAGAACATATAATGATTTGGTCCGAAGTGGCGAAATATGATAGATTTATTTACGAATTGTTTTAATGGTTACAAAATAAAGATAACGAATCTTTTTAGATTGTCCTCAACCCCGTATAACATATTTCTACATAATCTTAAGTATTATTTTTATGAACTCTTTAATATGTGTGTAAATGTCAAGAGTATTATTTGGAGCATACTGTGTTGCTATTTATGGATTACCATCTTGTGCATTTATTTTGTTAATTTCTTTGGAACTAAAAGATTGTAATCTGTCTGCGTACCAAATAAAATAAATATGGAAACAAAAGATGAACAACAACTCAATCATTTTATAAAATATCTTTTCTTAAAGATATGCATTCAGCATATCTTTTAGAAAAACCGCACAAGAATTTTGGCATGATACTCAACAATCCAGTCCAGTCAAACCTCCCGAACCAGTGGTAGCTTCATTTGACATTCATAAGTGTTCTATAAGGACCTAACTGAATAAACACTTTTCATTTTCATTTATTTTTCAAACTATTTTACTATGTTGCTGAAAATATCTATATATCGTTGTTACATAAAGCTGTGACATACACTCTTTTTTAATGCCCCAATGGGATGTCATGTGCGCAATGTATGTACATAAAAAATTGTAATACCTTCGTTACCATGTGGCTTGCAAATAAATATTGTTTTATACTTTGGTGTTCATAGAATACCAATATTATGATTCGAAATACTGTTTATAAATAAAGTTTTGATTTCTCCTGAAGTCCATTTAATAATATGTGTACATGTAAATATTGTTTTCTAAAATGTATTGTAATGCTGCTTCTTACATTACGTTCTCATAGAAGTCTTAGGCTTATAATCTAGAATGGATTCAATGTTGATCTTTGCTTCAATTCAGTCTAGTACAGGACAATATAAAAAAAATTAAATAAGCCAACCTTAATGTTTCTTGCATCTGTTAAATTCATATTATTCTGTCACTATAAGCTGCAGATGCTAAGTCTAACATCTCATTTTTCATCTAATTTCTTAATTTTTTTTTCATGTGTAGTAAATGTTTTTTTTTAATCTTTTTGAAAGATAAATAATAACTGGGAACTAACTTACATTCACAAGATTTTTTGATTTCAAGGACATTGTCAAGGGCAGCTTGTGGAGATGAGGCGGTACTGGAAACTGAAACCAAAATAACATATTATTTTAACTCATTGCATTTGCTGTGTGGGAAGGTATTTCATTTTCTTAATTATAGTTTTCAAGAATGCAATTAAATATGGATCCAGTATGGTTAGTAAAAAATTATTTATTGAACTATTAGGTAAAACAGGTTCAAATTCAAGATCCAAAAACTATGGGAATTTAGAAAATGCAAAACACCTTAACTAAGTAGATATATCAAGAAATTGTTTGCTTGTATGGGACTTCCCTAAGTTTTAATTGAAATCACAAAACTTCCCTCAATTTTAATTGAAATCACAAATCAGTATCTCTTTTTACTGATTATATTTAATTCTTGATGATCCATTTGGTGTAATAGTTGACAGTACAAACATTCTGGGTGTATCCTTTGTATGATATGATTAACAAAAAAAATATATATAAGTATGTTGATCAGTTCTTGAGTTTGTTTGTTTAGTGTCAAAATATTTTTTTTTAAAAAATAAGTAAAAATATACTACCACTTGAGTCTTGGTTACCTAATAAATGAAATTTTATTATTATTATAACACAAGCTTCACATTACTTGGCGCTAGATGGAGTTGTGAGAATGTCGGTGGATATAAAATTAATTTATAAATTCTACGAAAATTTGAAAGACATCATTATCAATGTAAGATGGCGCAGTTATAGACCCGAAAGTCTCATTAAAGATTATATACTTTTCTGACTAATTTGGTTAGTAAATTTCATAATTTCTACTTACATCAGGTACGTGGTCAGGTATCGATGCTTTAAATTGCATGTTTGCCATTTCATTGAAGTGCTCAATCACTTTGATCGGGTCAAGTTTTTCTGATATGCGAATGTAAGCAATCCGATTCGGGCCGCGCGATTTGTTGAAGTTAACAGATTCGAAATTACCCTTCAACAACTTAGAATTGGATAAAAAGAGATTAAGCCGCTGCAGATTCCACTGAAAATAGTAACAAAGATTTTCAACAAGTTCAAATTAGCACTTTTAATAGGTAATCAAAATCAAAACTATGGGCTAAGCTTGAAACTTTTATTTACCTTATTGGGTACATGTTCAAGTGCTATATAAGACATTTATGAATAATGAATAGATGTAAAGATGTCGAATCCTCCAATACCGATAGTAAAATTCCAAATCGGATACTCAAATCGACAATCGTAGCTATATATTACTTTTAAATTGGCAAAAAATGTTGTTTTCTTAAAAAATATGTCATTTATTTAACTGACATTGACAATAAACTTTTTATTTTTTTTATTTTAGTTCGCTTTTTTATATTGTTCTATTGGAACAGGCTAAGATCATACACTATACTGCCTCGTCATTTTATATGTTCTTTTGTTTGATTGATGAATAAATGAGTAATGAATATGATGATGATGATTAGTGATCATTATAATGATATATAAATACCCTACAAGTTTCAGTAAAGATGTGAAACTTTAGTGAAACCTTATGCGAACTTCTTACGAGAACTCAAAGTTGTACTGTTTTGTTTCATTTGGCTACACTTGCACTTATTCACTAACACAATGGTTAATTAATAATCCACCATTATTTAACTATCCACAATTAATCTAATATCACTTTGGCCTTTGTTTGTAATTATATATGGGGAAACTTTAATTGTAATTTTAATTTGATATTATTATCATTGGTATTGGTTTTTAGACATGAAATATATCACAAATTTTAAGGAAATAAATGTATGCTAAGGGTAAATAACATTTAAAAAATAATTGCTTACTGTTTGAGTTTGAAACACCTATTTTTTTTAATTACCTAATTATTGTAGACATTCGTTTTGGTATAATTTGTAGATATTGTGTTCTGGTATAAAAATAAGTATCTCTTAAACTTAGAGTATTAATTATTGTTACTCTGAGGTCTTACACTAAGCATATTTTTATACATGATAATGTGTCATTATGAATAAAACACCAACATTTGTAAATAAAATGTATTGTGTATGTTTCATAATATTATGACTTAGAGTATAGATATCCAATTCTTAAAGATTATAAAATGTACCAAAAATTTAAAAAAAATATAATACAATGTTTAAAAAAGTTGAATAAATATGCAATTATAATAAGCCTTTGTCAACATTTTGATCATATCATAAAATAAAGATTTATCATGATTTCCTGATTAAAGGCTTGAGGGTAGAAAGTTGTACACAAGATTGATCTGCCCAAGGTATGAATTCAAATTTAGTTGCTATTACACATTGCAAAAGCATAAAGCAGTCTTCTTCTGCTCTATGATGGTTGGCCGGGTCTTTATTTGTCAGTCTGTGATAAAGAGCTAATAATGTGTAACCATTTTTATTTTTAGGTTTATTCTCATGCTGAAAAGCGTTATTTATTACTTCTCTGCGACTGACTACCTTATCTGGGTTTTTGGTTTTGGTTTCTTGTGAGGATGTTACAGATAGCTCTATGGTAGAGCTATCTGTAACATCCTCACAAGAAATGTCTGAAAAACTATCGCAAATCTTATCTATGTCTTCCCAGTCTTCAGAGCTGACATTTAATACTGGCCATATCTTCATCATCAGTCAATAATTCTTGAATATCAGTAGAAATATTAGTATTACTACTTAAGTCTTAGAAATGGCTTTGCTGATTTCATTTGGCATTGATGAACTCACTTTATCAGAGAGTACATAACGAAAACCAACCAAAGAGTCCACACACAACAAGTCAGTAGGCAAAAAAGAGTTCGCATCATTAAATTCAGCCAGTAATATTTTGTAGTCAAATACATTACCATTGTGTGCAACTAAGCAAACTGGTTTTGGCAGACCTTTTAAGAATGATACAATTGTTTCAATTTTCTGTTTGAAAAGTGGTGCGTGTTGAAGTAATTCGTTCGAGAGCCCATTCATAGCGATGACTTTGGGATGAATAGGTCTTTTTGGATTGAACACCATAGTTAGTTTACTAGCCGCCGGCGAATCTCCATTATTCGTTTTTATTAGATCTTTCCTAGACACTGCTACAAAACTTAGTTCTGTGATTTTCGTCTGATTTTTCTCTTGCCATGGCAAGCCAGTAGTTTCTATATCAAAGAATACAAAAGTCTCAATTACAAACATTTTGCTTAACAATAACTATTTACGAATCGGTAATATAAAAAAGATTTATCGATGATGACGATTGAAGTAAACTTCTTATATTATCGCTTAGTGCCACTACATTCTCACACTACATTATTACTCATATTCAGACACATTACAAGAACAACAAGTGTTTGTTTTCACTTTTTTCATTGACTGTCAATCACAGTACGACAGCTATCACCTAGTTTTTTTTTATAAAAATGCGCTGTCAGCGCTGCAATAAATCGCTATATTTAAAATAGATGTGATAATAATAATTTCGATCACGGCCCGCGACTGTTTTCCTTCAAATCCGGTTTTGCTGATGATGTGATCGCATATCGCTGATGAGCCAATTTTGTTTATAAAAATCCTGCACATTGCGGGCATGAGTGCATACCATTAACATATATG